>SJYO01048541.1:1237007-1299769 GCA_006410555.1 Capra ibex
ACCAGACCATAAGGGTAGAGAACTTCTTAAAAGGTGCAAATAACACTAGGTGTGTCAGTTTCCGAAACCGTATCAGTTATTTCGTCTTTATCTATAAAAAGACCTTGAGAGAACGAAAAAGGTACTAGGTCACCTACAACCGTTAAACTAGAGACCAAGGAGATGGAAAAGATTTTGGTCGAACTTATAGTCCTTCAAGTGTCAAGTACATAACGACTTCGGACCGAACCTCTTACAACTCGTAATGAAATGATCGCACACTCTACTCCCATTAACACGTCATCAAACTCGTAAGAAACCGTAACGGAAAGAAACCCTAACCTTACTTTTGACTGGAAAAGGTCAGGACACCGGTGACGACTCAAAAGGTTTAAACGACCGTATAACTCACGTCGTGAAAGTGTCGTAATAGAAAGTCGTAAACTTTATCGAGTTGACCTTAAGGTAGTGGAGGTGATCGAAACAAGCATCACTACGAAGGATTCCGGGTGAACTGAAGTGTAAGATCCTATAGACCGAGATCCACTCACTAGTGTGGTAGTACCAATAGAACCAGTACTTCTAGAAAAAACATGTCAAGAAGACACATAACAACGGTGGAGAAGAATTATAGAAGACGAAGACAATCCAGGTATGGCAAAGACAGGAAATAACTCGGGTAGAAACGTACTTTACAAGGGAACCATAGAGACTAAAAGAACTCCTCTAGAGATCAGAAAGACTAAAACAACAAAAGGAGATAAAGAAACGTAACTAACGACTCCTTCCGAAAGAATAGAGAAGAACGATAAGAAACCTTGAGACGTAAGTCTACAAATATAGAAAGGAAAAGAGGAAACGAAAAGCGGAGAGAAGAAAAGTGTCGATAAACATTCCGGAGGGGTCTGTCGGTAAAACGAAAAAACGTAAAGAAAAGGTACCCCTACCAGAACTAGGGACAGAGGACATGTTACAGTGCTTGGAGTAAGGTATCAAGTAGTCCGTAAGATACATAGTCTAGATCAGGGAATTTAGATAAAGAGTGAAGGTGACATATTAGTATTCCCTAAACTAAATCCAGTATGGACTTACCAGATCACCAGAAGGGATGAAAGAAGTTAAATTCAGACTTAAACCGTTATTCCTCAAGTACTAGACTCGGTGTCAGTCGAGGGCCAGAACAAAAACAACTGACATATCTCGACAGAGGTAGAAACCGACGTTTCTTATATTAGTCAGACTAAGACCACAACTGGTAGACCACTACAGGTACACATCTCAGAAGGGAACACAACAACCTTCTTCCACAAACGATACTGGTCACGCAAGAGAACCGTTTTGAGATAATCATAAACGGGACGAAGTAAGGCGTAAGGTTCCGGTTTAAACGGAGAATGAGGTCCACAAAGAACTGAAGCATGAAAACGTAAGGTCAAGGGATATTACTTTTCCTGTAGAAAAAACCCACAAGCAAGATTTTCCAGAACATTCAGAAGTATCTTGGCAAGTTGAAGTCGAAGAAGTCGTAATGACCAACCCCGTATCTGAACCTAATGACACTAAAACTTACCAAACGGAACCTTTGTCTCTAGTAAGACAGTAAAAACTCTAACGTAGGTTCATGACGTAAAGTCTGAGAAAACAACTGGTACTACCGATGAGGTAAAGAAGATTCCCAAGGACGGGCGTCATCATCTATATTACCAGTAGACTCAATTTAAGTGGGTAAGGTCAGGTAAAATCAAGAGACTAAGGATCTTACAGTCACAAGTGAGAACGGTAGAGGACAAACTGGCGAAGGTTAAACGGAACTAAGTACCTGGATTGTAAGGTCCAAGGATACGTTATAACGAGAAATGTCGTAGCCTGGAACGAAGATAGTGGTCAGTGTAGGTGTCGACCGATAAAAAAAACGAAACCGAGGTAGGGAAGTAAGAAAGAGCTCAATAAAGAGGTGACTAGAGGTCCCTTACCGTTTGGTGAAGTCATAAGAACGGAACTCTTGGGGTTCTCTTATTTGAATAGTGAGTATATACAGAGACTAAGGAGTGGATTAATAATTCTGTAAGTTTAAGATATAATATTTGTCTGTATATAAGTAAACATAAGTCATAAACATACGTATGCACGATTTAGTGAAGTCAACACAGGTTGAGAAACGCTGGTATACCCAACATCGGGTGGTCCGCGGATACAGGTACCTTAAAAGGTCCGTTCTAATGACCTCACCCAACGGCACCGGAGAAGGTCCCTTTAGAAGGACTGGGTCCCTAGTTTGGACACAGAGAATATACAGGACGTAACCGTTCACCCAAGAAATGGTGATCGTGGTGGACCCCTCGGGTAAGTTTTTACCTCTCCTGGTAAAAATAGGAACCTACGACAATTCAGTGAAGTCAGCACAGGCTGAGACACGCTGGGGTATCTGCCGTCGGGTGGTCCTAGGGGGCAGGGGCCCTAAGGGGTCCGTCATTGTGACCTCACCCAAAGGTAAAGGAAGAGGTTACATACTTTCACTTTTCACTTTCCCTTCAGCGAGTCAACACAGGCTGGGAGTCGCTGAGGTACCTGAAGTCGGAAGGTCCGAGGAGGCAGGTACCCTAAAAGGTCCGTTCTCATGACCTCACCCCATGAACATCATTTTACAGTATTAAAAGTCTTCCCGTAAGAAACTGTCCTTGTTACGAAAAGTAACGAAAACTTAAACTCATAAAAGTTTTGGAAACTCCGGTTCGGAAGTAAAATAAGGTAATGTTTACCCAGAGAGTACACCGAGATCTCCACCTCTCACCAATCCGTCGATATCTCTATACCTATATTATCACTAAACACGAAAATCTCGTTATGTCCAGTCCAGTAACTAAGATGTTTGGTAAAGAGACGGTACCTAAACGAAAACCGGCCGGAAAACGACAGACAAGTGGGGTCACTACAGTAAAGAGGTCAAAGACCGACTGTAACATAACCTCTACTATTGAGATCACGGTTCACCGACTTGGAATTGTCTGTCCTCAACGACCCACACTACTCCCCACGTCTTCTGTAAATATTTGTGAGCCGTGGAGAAGTTTACCCTTCCCTCCCTACACCTCGGTGTCCTCCAATAGGACCTCGGACACGATCGTAGGAGTTCAACCCCTTAGTCACTCAGAGACCCAGAGACTTTTCGGTTTACACCCAGAGGAAAACGGAGACAAGCTCATAACGTAGTTTCGTTGGTATAAAAGTCACCAATATTATACTCGATGACCAAGTTATACAATAAATTAATTTTTGTTCACTTAAATTATTGGAAATAGTTTAGATTCTACGGTAATAATGCCCGAAGGGTTCACCACGATCACCATTTCTTGGGCGGACGGTTACGTCCACTGTATTCTATGTGCCCAAACTAAGAACCCAGTCTTTCTAGGGGACCTCTTCCTGTACCGTTGGGTGAGGTCATAAGAACGGACCTCTTAGGGTACCTGTTTTCCTAGGACCACCCGATGTCAGGTATCCCAGCGTTTCTCAACCTGTGCTGACTTTGCTGAATCGCATATGTGCTCTACAGTAATAATATTCTTTTTGAGAATGAAATACATGATAATTCTTTTTTTGTACCGGTTTGATACTGTGTCACAGAATTACTCTCGGGACTTGTCGTATGTTTAGCCAGTATGTTCAGAATAACGAAACTTTAAAGAAAGCAGATAAGTCTCTCCTCTCGGTTAAATACAAGGGAAGTTAACGTAACAAACGACACCCTACGCTTTTCTTTTTTTGAAAACGTACACAGAGCCATTGTTTTATACTGTGTCACAACAGATGAACATCCGTAGATAGTAGGGACTAAACGAGGGTATTTCGTGAGCTAACAACGTAACGTTCTTTTATACCTTAATATCGGTAAGAGAGGTTACTGATTATAAACGAAGTGATTATAGTTTAAACGTGGGACGACACACCAAAGGTCCGGAAGTACCCTTGTATTATTCACAAGTAAAGCTACGGTTTAGTACGACATTAGAAAAACTTCCGTAACAGTCGTCGTCAATTTGAGTAAGGTACAACAGTGTATTACGTATACTGAGAGACCTTTACTACTGTCACTTATCGGAACTAGTTCAGTGGACACGGGTCGTGACGTGTGACACAGTGACGACGATGGACCGACTGGAGTTACCGACTCTACTGGAACTGGCACTCCGACAAAGGTCCCTACGATTACACCTTTTTTACACGTGGGATCTTGACCACTTTAAGTAATTTCAGTGAGTTGAAGGTTTTGTGAAAGGGGTGGGGGTGGGGTGGGGTCTATATTTACACATTCTTGCCAGCGGTCACTTACAGTACCCCACCGTTATTAAACTTAAAAATTTTACAAACGTTTATCACTATTACTTATCCACCCCCCATACTCACAGTCTCTCTACCTCGACTATTGTTTTTATAAAAATTTTACGTTCAATTTCTTTGAGTGGGTAACTTAATATCTTCGAATGACTTAATATCGGTCCGAAGGGTCCACCGCGATTACCATTTCTTCGACGGACGGTCACGTCTGTGTGTTCTCTGCACCCAAACTAGGGACCCAACCCTTCTAGGGGACCTCATCCTTTACCGTTGGGTCAGGTCATAAGAACGGATCTCTTAGGGTACCTGTCTCCTTGGACCGTCCGATATGTTTCTCAGTCTGTGCTGACTCACTGACTCGTGCGTGTCACCGTTTCTTAATGTCACTTCTGGTGTTCAGTCGGGGTGATAGGAAGGGGCGGAAACGGAATCATTATTCTAGAGTCAAAACAATGTCCGTCGTTACGGGGTTGCTTCTCTTACACAAAGAATCTGGGGACGTAATCCGTACTGGTATACTGAATCAAAACCGGTGACTCTGTCTTCATCATCAACCTTGCTTTTAAGACTTTTCCAACCAATTTCCGACACGGAATGACCTTCCTTCCGGGAAAAAGGGAGGGAAAAGGGAGGACGAAGGACCTTACTCCTGTACGACAGACCTAGAGACCGTCGGTAGGACCCAGTAGATCCTACCCCTTAATCCGTCCATCTTCAGACTGAGACGGAGTTATCGGAACCTGATACATAAAGGTCTAAAGAAGAAGTATTTCTCTCTTTAATAGAAGATAAGTTCCATAACAAAACACAAATTCGACGTAAAAGATAACATACGTCGGTTCAGGTTGGGATTGACTTTGTCTTTGGGAGAAGAAATTTTTTCTTTTTAAAATTGATTAAAAATGTTTTAAATAAACAAATACGGACGTGACTCAGAAGTCACGACGGGAACCTGAAAGAACTCTACTCCATTCACTCCCGATCAACACCAAGCACCCGAATAACAACGTCACCGAAGAGTAACGTCACCGAAGAGAACAACGTCTCGTACCCGACATTCCGTTCACCCGAGTCATCAACATCATGTATCCAAATCAAAGGGACTTCGTACACCCCTAGGAAGACCCGGTCCCTAGTTTACCACAGGGGACGTAACCGTCTTAAGAATTGGAGACTTGGTGGTCCCCTCAGGTCCTTGGGAGAAGAAATCGATCCCGAGTTCGAGGGTGACAAACGGACCCTATTACACTTCTTACATTTCCGTACTAACAAGAAATTTCTTTATTCTTAAGAAGTGCCCATCAAGTCAAGTCAAGTCAACGAGTCAGCACAGGTTGAGAAACGTTGGGGAACCTGAGATCGTACGGTCCGAAGGGATAGATAGTGGTCGAGGGTCTCAAATGAGTTTGAGTACAGGTAACTCAGCCACTACGGTAGGTTGGTAGAGTAGGAGACAACAGGGGAAGAGGAGGGCGGAAGCTAGAAAGGGTCGTAGTCCCAGAAACGTTTACTCAGTCAAGAAGCGTAGTCCACCGGTTTCATAACCTCAAAGTCGAAGTCGTAATCAGGAAGGTTGTCTATAACCCCAGTACCCATCTCAATACTTATTAAACGTTCCGACTTAATCCCGGAGTATGTGAAACGATTGAAATGACACACGGGCCCCGTTGTCACCCCTAGGACATCCTTGGGGTCGAGTGGGGAACGGGGTGTAACGTACCAAGACTCATGTGAGTAGGGGCACAATCCTTTTGTTCAGTCTTCCCCAGGGTCTCAGTAGGGAGAGTCGTCTACGGTCTCTGTATTGTCACACGCAAGAGGGATTCACGACCTCGACGTCCTTCACCATCTCCACGGGTAAAAGATTCTCTCTCCTTCTAATTCCCTTAGGAAGTCTTTTGTTCCGACTTTTGGTACCGTGACAGGACTGTCGGGGGAGTCCGACACGACCCTGTCCACTACCGCAAGGATGGAACGAAGACTCGGAAAATTACTGAAAAGTTTTAGTGTAACATTTAGACACCTTCTCCACAGGGTGAATAACTTAGAACAAGTACACAGACATAGAGGAATGAGAAACAAATAAACCATTTACAACGTTATGAAACGGGGGTTCTCCGGCCAAACACTTGAAGCTTGAGACTTTACCTGTGGCTATAAATATAGTGACAGTTGGACAGTAATAAGCAGAACTAGTTTAACCCCCTTTCACCTCCCCCCGCAAGAGTTTTTCTTCTCTCTCTTACCTTTTCACATTCCTCTTTTTTTAATGTAAACATTCCGTTTTTATCCGAATAATTCTTAAAGTCTTTGAGATAAAGATTACCGAAACTTAGAGAGGTAGAAGGTAAAAGAACGGACCTGTCTCGAGGGAAACTTCAGAAACCTGCGAAAGACACTCTTTTTTATCTATGTGTACCAACACCTCGACTTTTACCTCGAGGAACAAAGCGGGAAGATTTTACACAAAAGCTTCTAAACGGAAAGTATAACGTCTACCCTCTCTCCTATACGTTAAAATGGAACACATTGTAGAAACGGACTTTTCGAGGTTCATAAACAGCTGCAAAAAATTACTTATCAAAGGTACAAACGGACGACTCCTTCCGTCTCCGAACACATTAAATGAAGGTAAAAAGTGGACTCCTTTGACTATAAATTCCTTTTCTCCGAGTCTTAAAGTCGGTCATCGTCTCAATTCTTTTGTTCGGGTTTGGAACGGCGGTCCGATTACTACGGATCAGGTCACTAGGACCTCAAACTTGCAGTGGGGGTTTGTTTTACCACAGCAGCCTTTTTTAAGTGGTATCTACAGCAGTACAGCGTAAAATCATTCTTAGCCAAAATAACATATCCTAGTAAACATAAATAACAGTGACGAAAGATCAAATTACCGTACAAACATTAAAATCATCGAAGACTAAAACCTAGACAATGACTTTAACTCAAAGTCAGTACTCAAACAACGATAAGATTCACGTTTTCTCTTTGAATTGGTCAATACTTTTGTGTCTTGAGTCCAGACATATATGGTCCGTTTCAATATAAAACTGATCAAAAAAACTTGGACGTCTTGTCAATTACGTATACGTATGTTGAGTTTTGGTACAGAAATTCAAGAGAACTGTTTACATACACTTAGTACCGTATTTGAGTGAACTCGAACATGTAGTCATAACAAAAATGATTTGTCTATTTGAAAATAGGATTCATCGAGAATAATACCCCGTAGGGACCACCGAATCACCATTTCTTAGACGGACGGTCACGTCCTCTACACTTAAGTTGGAGACGCACGTCTTCTAAGGACCTCTTCCTTTACCGTTGGGTGAGGTCACAAGAACGGACCCTTTAGGGTACCTGTCTCTTCGGACCGTCCGATGTATGATAGGTACCCCATCGTTTTCTCAGTCTGTGCTAAATCACTGATTTGTTGTTTCGAGATTAATATAGATTTAGTAACCAAACCAGTAAATTCGTCGACCTTTTGTGGTTTCCTTTATAAACCTTAGTCACCTTTAATATAGTTGTGGGAAATTCTTCCCGAGTACTTTTTAGTCGGATAGACAGGAAAGTAGTAACTAGTTTACAGGTTTTTACACACCGTCCTTAACAAGTCTATTTTGTCTTCGATTTGATTTTGACGTGTTCCGGAGTCTTTTGTTTCTACATCGAAGACTGAGGTCCTTCGTTTATTAGATCCCACCGTCTGGTTGGTCTACTTAATTCTCTTCCTGTTTTGGGGAGATACTCAGTGCGAGAGTGAGTATGTCCCACAAGACTAAGTCTTCAAACATCCGCTAATGTCTATTTATCGAATTTTAAATTTGTGTACGAGTAAAGATAAGGGATAAAAGAGTAGAGTTGTCGGGCGGTGTACTGGAAATAGTAGTGAAGAGAGTCTTTGGAAGTGTGAGAGAGGGGAGGGGTGGAGTGGGGCCGAGATCTTAAAGGTTTGGTTCTCTTAAAGGGTATACTAGGTAAGAAAGAAGAGGGAAGAGTCCCTACCTTGAATTCCGAACACAAAATTTGAGTAATGCTCTCAGGATTAGATAAAATTCCCTGAACAGAAAATCGGAATTTTCAAGTCGGATATGTACGCCATACCAAATAAGGAAGAACGACTTTCACTTTCAGCGAGTCAGCGCAGGTTGAGAAACACTGGGGTACCTAACATATCAGGTACCTTAAGAGGTCCGATGAGCTCATCCATCGGAAAGGGAAGAGGTCCCCTAGAAGGGTTAAGTCCCCAACTTGGGTCCAGGAGGACGTAACGTCCACCTAAGAAATGGTGGACTCAGTGTTCCCTTCGGGTTTTTATGGCCTCACCCATCGGATAGTAGAAGGGCTGGGTCCTTAGCTTGGGCTCAGAGGACGCAACGTCCACCTAAGGAATGGGTGGCTCGATAGTCCCTTCGGGAAGAACGACCCCGTGGACAAGTAGAGAGATAAATTTTAGTAGGGAAACAGATTTTTACGAGTAAATTACGGTAATCCTTTTATCTTAGTATTTACAGAGTTTTCTTGTACCTCCATTCTTAGACTGGAGAGTGGGTATAATACTGACCATGTCATGTATCACCTCTCCGAATATCCGTGAGGAGACAAAGTAGAAACTATTGAATGACAAGGTTTTATGTAAATTAAAGACAGATATTCCATACTCAGTTATCTATCTCGAACATAAAAATGAAACGATAATTCCTTTATTTTGGTCTTTGTTCGTATATTGGTCCTAGAGGTCCCGTGTCGTGCAGAAACCATCTACAAGTCTGGTTCGTTTCCTTTTGGACCGAACCGAGCCTCCCAGAAGGTATGGACAAAAAGAAATGACACTTATAGACATCAAACTTCCTTGTATTTCCTCCCTGTGTAACACGAAAGAAGGTTTTTACGGAATTCGAAGGTCGAATGTCCGTTTTGTTTGGAAACTTTCGGCAGAAGTAAACGTCAACAGTGACTTTCTGTAAAGGTCCGACCTTTCTTACAAAAAAAAAAGTTCCATAAATTTTTGGTGGATAGGATTGTTTTCCTTTTACACCGAAGAAGTCCAATGAAGAAGTATGGGTTACTACTTATACAAAAATTAATTTCGGACCCGTGTTTTAACCCAAAGGGTTCTTGGTAACACTCCGGACTAACGAGAGGGCTCTGTGGGTGGGAGCACCCATGACTACGATTGACGACTGTGGGCTCCGGTGACACACATAAGTCGCCAATCTTTCCACTAAAGATTCCGGACCGTCGACAACCACAATTTCGATAACACTCCCTTTGTTTTCGGTAAGACGAGACAAGGGGCCGGCGGAAACATAGAAACTAAGTCCTCGACAAAGTATTTACTCCATAGTAAGAAATGGTCCCTTAAAGTACTGACGGGCACAACGTCACAGGCGCATGTGAAGGACTGTCGTCTCCCCTTACAGACTTGTGTGGAGGATACCTTCCTTAGAACCCAAGACTGGAGACACTTCTACGAACGTAGAATTCAGACAATTAACCTGGAAGTTAATCTACGGTAGTATGGTGCCCGATACGAAAGACAGAAGAAGGGAGATTTGACGGTCTGGGTTAGACGACGACGGTTCCGAACAGGACGTTCAATTAGTCTTGTGTCAGGTGAAACCATCGGTCTCCATGGTCCCAATTGATCTATGAGAAAGTGGATTTACCATATAAGTAATAACAGTAAGTCTTTCAGATAGTCAAATCCTCCAAAAATCAACGCACATTTTCTTTGTTTGACCGGATTGGTAGTTCCTTTGTCCTGCCCAACGTAGAAAGAGGGTCGTGAAGGAAGAAGGGACCCGACGTGGGAACACACACTGAAACTGTAAGAAGGGTGAGGTCCCCTCAGACGAAGGGATAGAGAACCCACAACTCGAGTCGGAACACCGAACGAAACCGGTACGCGTTATAAAAAAATTATGGAATAATTCTCTATTCACCCGAAGGGACTACCAAGTCGTCCACTTCTTAGACGGACGTTACGTCTTGTTTGTCCTTTATGCCCAAGTTAGGAACCCAACTCTTCTAGGGGACCTCCTCCTTTACCGTTGGGTGAGGTCATAAGAACGGACTTTTTAAGGTACCTGTCTCCTCGGACTACCCGATGTCAGGTACTCAAACGTTTCCATAAAGAACAAAAGTGAGTGGGAAGAACGTGAAAACACAACGGTACTCTTCCTGTCTGGGTCGAGAGACGGTGGTTTTTTCTATTCTATCCATCCTCTTACCTGTGTATATATACACACCGACTCAGAGAAACGACAGGTGGGCTTTGATAGTTTTGTAATAATTAACCGATATGAGGTTATGCTTTATTCTTAAAATCATTTTTTTTTTTTCATTTTATTCGATACTCTTATATAACATGTCGTGTCCCTTATATCGGTTATAAAATATTATTGATATTTACCTCACATTGGAAATTTTTAGTACTAAGTGAGTCAACATGTGGACTTTGAATATAACATGTAATTGACATGGAGTTATTATCTATTTAATTTTTTCCTCTCGGTACACTCCGGTTTGACTTTTGACGTCTCACTTCGGTTTGGGACTACTTAGGGTGACTGTAGTTGGAAGAAGGACTACTGAGTCTCAACGGACTCAGTTTTATCTACCGTCACAAAATTTGGTGACGTAAAACCCCGTCAAACAATATATTGTGACAAACCGTTATCGACTGACCATGAATAACGAGGACATTGATTTCTCGGGTTTCTATCGTACCCCAAGTCCATCCTAAACTTTCCTTAAGAACAAGATAAAGAAACAATAAGCGAACCTCGAAGTAGGGCCTTAGCAAAGGGAAAACCACTGTACTACTGACATGACAAAGTCCGAAGTGTATGGGGTTCGGTAGACCTTCCGTTCTCCGAAAAGAAGAATTTAGTAGTGTCTCTTCAGGACTCGAAGTGAGACTAATACGGTCGTCTCCAGTGTACAGACAAGACCCAGTAACAACTCGTTCCTCCCACCCTAATATGTTGGACCAAACATAGTTGGTCTCAGGGGAGAATTTCTACCCTCACCCAACAGAAAAGGGTATTAGGTACCACACGGAGTAATCTACACCCTCTCTCACTTTATCTACGACCCTCTGTGGTAGTTACAATTAATACCCCTCTCAGATTTTAGAACCTTGTAACAAAACCTAAAGACAATTATGAAATAAAAAGAGTTCTGTAAAAGGATAGAGCACAACGACCCGAATGAACTCGACCTCTCTCCCCTGAATAGGAGATCTAGTGTGTACAAGGACCCACTTAACATTTCGTACGCTGGGGTACGACGGAATCTGTGATCTTTCATTCACCCTCGAATCGAAAAGTATCCCGAAGTGACAATTTGAAGGTTGAGTACTACAGAGTCCTAAACCCCTTTTAATTTTTGACCAAACCAGATGATCTAAACTTCCAGAGATTGGATCTCCTACTCAATTACGATTACATTATTCTTGAACTTGTTCTCTGTACGTAACCACACCTGTAGTGAGGTGACTGAGAACCGGAGGTAACGAAGACTACTCTTCAGTCGACGTTTGGGACAATAACAGGCCTGTGTGTCCTTTGTAGTCTAATTTTACAAACAACTTAAATACTTAATTTTTGACCTTCGTTTCAGAAGACGAGAAAGATCAGACTGTAAGAAAGTTCTCATGGGGCAGTGAAGAAAGATCATTTTGGAAGGAACATGTAAAGTACGAGGGTGACTGCGGAGACGTCCTTTCACTTGGTTTGTTTAGTTAGGTCCAGTAAAAAAGTTGGTGCCCGTAATTTTGTTAGTAGACAATGAGAGACACGAAGGTTCTCAGGAGGAACTGGGAGTCAATAAACTTTCTGACTTGTTCGGAATAATAGGTTACACGAAATCAGTAAGTTGTACAAACAGTAAGACATTTATAGTGACTTGTGGATGACACGAGGTCTACGATACTCCCTCCGTCTTAACTTATCTCAATTATGAAAAGTAGTTCTTGGACCCACGACAATAGTTCAGTAAGTGTCAAAGTCCTTTTGGGACCTGTCTTCCCCGCTAACTCCAGAAACTACTTTGATGTCAAAGAGTCCCTCGTCGAACGGACAGAAGAACACCCTAATAAATGGAATAGTAGAGATCAGTATCTACCGGAGTCAAGACAACCTTTGTAGACAATTACTAATTCTGTTTTTCACTAGATCTAATTCGTAAAACTACACGTGGTCGGATCCATAATCCATATAAGGGTATAAGAATGTAAGTAAATAAACTGTAAAGAAGGACATTTAGAGTCCGGATACGTCCCCGTAAAAAGTCAAACTACACGACCATTATAAGACCAATTCATTACCGGTTAAACCCTTACGTCTGAGTCGATACAAAAGGAGTTCAGGTAAAAAGAGAAACACGAAAAAAGGTCAACTCAATACGGAACTTGGTATGTTTGTCTTTTGATAGCAACCTTGGATTTTATTGACAGTTACGGTTCTAACAACAGCAACCACGTAGGTTACAACCTTAAAGGAAGGATCTTTGCAACCACAAAACCATTCAACAAAATGACATAAATAATCAAACAAAAATTTCCCCGGAAAGAGAAGCGTGTGGACTCTTCCAGGGAACTTTTCTGTCTGGACTATAAAAAAGTTGTGGAGTGTATGGAACGGATCCATCTAATTATTTTTTACTTAGTCTCCTTATAAGATATAGTCTCCAACCGTTTGAGATCGGAGAGTCCAGTTTCGTCGAGGTGGACGAAAACTTTTATTTCGAAATTTCCTTGTGTCATTACGAGTAGATTAAATACAAAACAGAGATAAAACAATTATGTCACTGTCGAAACTCTTCGGCACTGTCCCTGGTACACCGGGTGTCACGGATCATATACAGTGAGACTGGGAAAGTTCTACACAAAGTCGGACCAAGATATGATCACGAGCGAAAAACCGACTTAATATTCTTAGTGGATCTTGTAAACACCTTCTACATCTAAGGGTCTGGAACATCTGTATACCTTCTTCTTTCAGGGTACCTCCCGAGACCCTTGAACATAAAATTATCTACAAGATACACTAGTTCGTCCACACCCCTACCTGGTCAAAACTGAAATACATAGTTCTTGTCCGAAGTCTCCACCGTCCGTCCGGACCTGTAAAGAAAGCTGGGGACGTAAAACCCACGGTCCCCTATCCACTGAGGACTCCGAAGAGCCGAGGGGAGTGATCGAAAGATAAACGAGTCGTTTAAAGTCAGGGAGAAATTGTCCTTCTCGGGGCCCAATACAGGTTCTCGAACACAAACACCGGACCTTAGAGGTGGTGGTCGTGCCTTGACGGTCACACATCGACCGAAGAGAGTCTGGGTCCAATGAAAATATTTTTCAGAGATGTACGAAAGTTTCTGGGACCAAACCTCCTTTACGTCTGAGGATTCAATCCTCTTATAAAGAAAGGGGTTTAGAAAACAAGTCCTAGTGTACTCTTTTGAAACCGATGGTAAGTTTTGACGTCCACGATTCTCCCCTCACCCGATTCCCCCTTTCCATAGGGGTGATCGACTAACCACTCCCGATTCGTTCCTTTCCCCGTCTCCTTTCCTGGGGATCTTCCATAAACAAGGACCACCTGGCCCCCTACTCGATTGGCGTCCACTAATCACATGAGTAAACTGGAGTGTAAATTACCTTCTAAAAAAAAACGAAGGATCGGTCAAACAAGTCAATAAGTCTTGTGTGGGAATCAATTGGTCTATATTCAGTGGACAGAAATTAAAAAAATTAATTAATTAAAAACCAACACGACCCAGTGGTAACGACCCGTACCCGAAAGAGATCAACACTACTCGTCCCCGATGAGAAACGACACCACACGACCGAAGAGAAGACTTCTCGTGTCCGAGACCCACGGTCGAGTTATCAACACCACACACCCAAATCAACGAGACTCCGTACACCTTAGAAGGACCTGGTCCCTAACTGGGGTACAGTAGACGCAACCGTCCGTCTAAGTCTAGGTGACATGGTGGTCGCTTCAGGATTAATTTTTTTTTTATATATATATATATATATATATAAACCATCACGACTCAGAACCAACGCCGTGCGTCTTAGAAGGTAGAAGCAACGTTGTAAGTACGGTTGACATTCTACGTCGTACGTCCTAGATCAAGAGAATCGTCCCTAACTTGGACCCGGGGGACGTAACCCTCGTGCCTCAGAATCGGTGACCTGTCGGTCCCTTCAGGGTATTCAGAGGACAGAAATAACTTTAATCTTGTTTCAAGTGTCCGAAATTTATGACACCAGTCAAATGGTGTTAGAACGTAACGTTCTTTCCTTAGCACTCTACGTGAGTCCTTTGAAGGAAAAGCGACGGACACGGTAATACATCAGACTTCAGAAGGGACAAGACTGTCCTGAGGAGTGGATTCTAAGACTTGTTGTCAACACATGTCGGCAAAAACTTACTAATTACTAGACCCACCTCAACACTTTAATATCATCTCTTCTTCAATAGTATTTGTCTAGAATTTAGAATTAAATCGATATATAGGTCAGTAATACAGAGCAAATTTTACTAATGTAACTATATATGTGTATATTAAAAGAAAAATACCTTAGTTGAACATAAATTATTTCTGTCCATATTTAAAACTACATTCATGAACCAACTAATTTAAGGAGTTAGTCTGTCTGGAAAAATTTCGTAAAATTTCGTGAGCACCAAGAGATAGTAGCAACGTGTCTAATGTAGGTGATTTTTATCTGGTCATAGTCAAATGCCTATAGATTAGGGCTTCTCTCCTTTATCAAGAGAGTAATACAAGAGATTAATAAAGTTTAGTCGTTAGTGGTATCATTGGACGACATCTAAAATGAATTGTCAAATTGACGGTAAACTTTACCTAAAATATTTACTAAGCTCAACCTTACTTTACCTTCTTTGTGTCAAAAGTGGTTCGTGACTGGAGGTCATTCCTAATTTAGGTGTAAAACCTCCGTTCTAAATCCTCAGCGGGAGGACACGAGGACGAGACACAATAATTTGGGTCCACCCCGGGGCATCAAAGGTCTTTTAGGTAGACTCCGGGTCATGTCGTTGGAGAAAAAGGTCTTTTAGACCAGTGGGACAGTAGACCACTGTTTCGTTTGGGTTGAGAAACAAGAATGTAATAAACGTACGTCTTTTGGACGTTTCGTGGAACCCAGAGGGGAAGTCTATGGTTTTCGTCGGGAACGTCTTCAAGAACCGGAACAGTACAAGAAGAAAGGGGTTCACGGTACTGCGATGATCCTACAACTACACTAAACAGGTCAGTGGTTAATTGTGTAGTCCCCCGAAGGGAGTATCGAGCGGACGTTGATCCTCTGGGGTCGAGCTAAGGACCTAACCCTTCTAGGCGACCTCTTCCCTATCCGATGGGTGAGGTCATAAGAACCCGAAGAGACCACTGAGTCGACCATTTCTTAAGCGGACGTTACGTCCTCGGGACCCAAGATAGGGACCCAACCCTTCTAGGGGACCTCTTCCCTTTCCGATGAGTGAGGTCATAAGACTGGACCTCTTAGCGTTTCTTCTAGTGTTTCTCAGCCTGTGTCGACTCGTTGAAAGTGAAAGTGGTTGATTGTGTCTATAGGTCCACACTCGAGATGTACTCCTCCCTCACAACTCCCCTACAAACCCCAAAACCTAAAATCATGTTGTAAGACAGACCAGGAGTCGACGATGGGTGGGCGTCGGTGTGGACGAGTCTCCTGTGGGGAAGGACAGACCAGTAGTCCGATCACCTAGCGAACCACTGAAGAAGAACAGGAGTACTCCCGTTCGGGAGGACCCGGAAGGTCACGGGTCACTGTACTGACCGTCCGTAAAGATCTCTGTGTGTGGTGGGCGGTACACACAGGTACAGGAGGACCAGGACCACTTAGAAGACCTCGACTCAACTCACCGGAGTCTGAAAGATACTAGAGACAGCTGGGAGGACTCGGTCGGGATCGACCGACTATGTTTCCCCTTTCCCCGTCCCACCGAGTTCCACCTCCCCCTCGAGTCGATTGAACGGGGGGCAGGGGGTGTGGTCCAGACACGTAGACAGAAGACTCCCGTGACACGGACTCGTTGAGGTGTCCCCCGTCTCCTCCCTTGCACAAGTCCGGGGGTCTGGGGTGGACCGCCCGTGTAGGACCGGAGGAAGGGGTGGTGGGTGGAACAGCCCTGCACACGGGGGTACCACCCCTGGTCCCCGACCCGTCCCCCTCCTGTCGTCCGTACGGTCCCTCGAAAGAACTCCACCCCCCGTATCTCATCTTTTGGGGGTGAGTAGACACCTTGTCTCCCGTCACTTCACCTCCCCTTTCCCTTGAAAATTCTGGGAAAACGACACAAAAAGTAGTACGGGTTCTGTAAGTCCACTACCTGTGCTCGATATAATTTTAACATCAAGAGTACTAACTATCCACCACAAACAAACCGACGGACCGGGAAACCCTGGCTTTCCACAACAAAATCCGTCACATCAACAAACCAGAATAGGAAGGACCAGGAAGACGAATTTTGGGGTTTGTGACAAAAAACCGTCTTTCGAGAACCGGAGTCGGTAGTCACGGGAAGATACCGGTTGGTCTCGACGTCAGGACGGGAGGAGGGGACGACTCCCTCCCAGTCCCGTCCCCTGGGGGTCAGGACGGTTGGGACTCCACGACAGTGTGGTCCTCGAGGTGGTTGAGACAGTCTCAAATCAGATTTCCCTTGAGGGACAAGAGTCTAGTTGTCGGTCCAGGTCTCCCCTCGAAGGTAGTGGACAGTCCCTCTACGGCACAGGATTTCCTCTCGAAACGTTCCTTCAGTCTTTCGAGAAAGGTCTTTCGTTCCCTGGAGAAAGGAGTATCGGTCAGTATAAAAATGGTCGAGGAACAAGGACGCCTTGAGGGGTTTACGTTACGAAACTGTTACAACCCGAAAGATGTTGCCATGAGGTTTTAGTCAAAAATGTTTCTTAATACCTGTACGAGATGGTTTTTTCCCCGCCCCCTATTCTTGGCCCAGGTACCTGAGTAAAATACAGAATACAGGAAAAATGAGCTTTCAAACCAGACCTGAGGTCGTTCTATTCGTAGTGGACCCTCGAATAATCTTTCCCGGAGTCCGGGGCGGTGACAGTCACAGGGTCTATCTGTAAAATAGAAGGTCTTAACAAGTGTTGTCGAAGAAGGAAGACAGAAACAGTAGTTCGGTGACTCGACTTCGTAAATGACAAACTAAGACAAAGTCGAGTACACAGAGATACGGAACACATAATATAATAAATGAGGGTTAATACCTCGTCGAGGAAAATTAGGTAATGAAATTTTAGAAAGGATTAAGTTAAGACTACATTTCTTAGAGAGCTCCTCGGAGATTACCGGGATCTCTTTGCGTACTTACTTGGGACTCTACTGTCACTGACTTTCGTCGGGGCCCACCACAGGGGTATTGAGACCCACCCACCTCCTTCTACGGGAAACCAAGAGTCCCGCGAGGTCACCCGCGGTCCAGGGGGTGACGGAGCAGAAGGTGAGGACGGGGGTCCTTCTCCACAGTTTTAAGGGTGGCACAGTAGAGTGGGGTCCCACTTTAAAGACCAAAAGCTGGACCCGGAACTAGGGTGTAGGGACACCCGTAAAGTTCCATTGATTCTTGTCGAACCTCGATGTCCCGTGCAAACACTTCGACGTCAACACGGTGCACTGGCCTTGTGTGCGATAGTCCACCGCGTCCTGATACGGCACGGGTCGCAATTGACACCTAGACCGCCGACGTCGGTTCGCGAATGTTGAATTACTCCGAAGAATAGAGGTGGAAACAGACTCTTGTCGACTCCAGAAGTCACACCAGACAGTGATTAATCCACTAAGTAATTCATCACGAATGCACGACTAGATTCTCGACTTGGGGTCGCTTGTCCAACGACCGACAGGACAACACACGACGACCGGAGACGGGGTCCCTAACTCCCGGGACACGACCGAGGCTAGCGGGAGACCCATGGGGCCTTTACGCTCCACCGCCGGTCCGGCACCGTGGACGACACCTCGTCCGTTCTCTAGGGACCCCATCCAGTGTATAGTGTAGAACAACGTAACCGTAGTGCTACTCCGGACACCACCCCCACACCCCTCTCCCCTCTTCCCGACCATGTCTCCGGGGAGACTACCGGACCCCTCTACCTTCCACTCCCCGCCCCTGTCACGGAGGGGTCCGTCTTCCTCGACCGTAGGGCGTAGGTCTTTTCTGACTAGGTCTCGCAGGAGCAGTGGTAGTCGAAAGGATTAGACAAGGATCATAACTTCGCGTGTCCGTAGGGACCCAAAAGGACGTAAAACGTCTATGACGTAAAAAAAAAAAAAAATGTTTAACATCCAAACACCTTCGGGACGTAACAGTCTACTACCAATCGTAAAATATCCTTTTTGCATAAAAAATCAGTCATGCAACAAAAACATCTGTAGTACAATAACACGTGACTTATCTGATATCATAAACCATTTGTATTAAAAACACACGTGAACATTTGGTTTTTTTTTTTTTTATGTCCACTGAGTGAAATAACCCTATAACCGAAATAACACCCAGACCTTGGTTTAGGTGTCATAGAGACTCCATCGGACACTGATTCCAATTTACTTTCATAGTACCAAATGACTACAGTAAGGAAGGACGAGGGACGTCCTCTAGAAAAGAGTAGAGGTCACCGAGTGAAATCTCCGAGGGTCTCGTTTTCCTTTCGTCGGAGAGACTCGTTACAGTCCGGAAAAACCCCTAGTCGATTGACGGCACAAAACACCCAAAAGACTCGGGGGTCCCACTTTCTACAATTTACCCTTCGCGAAAGAGGTATTACCGTGCTTTGTATTTGGTGTGTACACCTGGTCATTGTCTCAGTAGACGAGCCGGAGGTCGGAGATGTTAGTTGAGTAAAAGTTTACTACTGTAGCCGGGGATAGAACCAAATGTAAGGACATTTACGACTTTTGTTTCTTAAACCACGGTCATCAAATAAACCTCCACCAGAGACTCTTGGTGGACTCACTCGTCCACTCTACCCTGTCCGTCCTTTCGGTTGTTTCGGGGGTCTAGTGTACGGAAACCCAGTAACATCTGTGACTCCGAGTCACGACGGTCCTGGACGTCCCAGTGTCGGCCCTCGTCAGGGAGACACGAGTTCCTTCGTCCATAAATGGGTGGTCAAGAACAGGTAGACCAGTGAGAACCCGATACGAAGGTAGGACAGGGAGTTCGACGGTACCAGTCCCCCATTGGGACCCGTCTCTTCCGTTCTTTCGTGACTCCGTCCTCCTGGTAAATGTCCCTTACACACACACACACACTCCCCCCCCCAGGGGAGGATTGGACCAAAGAAAACAAACAAGAGGAAGAAAGACAAAAATTTTTATGAATAAATAAATAAACCGACGCGGGTCGGAATCAACACCGTCCGTCCTAGATCAAGGGACTGGTTCCTACCTTGGGTCGGGGGACGTGACCCTCGCACCTCAGAATTGGTGACCTGGTGGTCCCTTCAGATACAAGAGAAAAGAATTATAAGTATGGTAACGGGAAATTACTACCTCTTCCGTTACCGTGGGATGAGGTCATGAGAACGGACCTTTTAGGGTACCTGCCTCCTCGGACCACCCGACGTCAGGTACCCCAGTGGTTCTCAGACTTCGTTGACTCGCTGAAGTGAAAGTGAAAAGTGAAAGTACGTAACCTCTTCCTTTACCGTTGGGTGAGGTCACAAGAACGGACGTCTTACCCTACGTCTCGGACCACCCGACGGTAGAGACCCCAGAGTGTCTCAGCCTGCGTTGACTTCGCTGAATCGTCGTCGTCGTCGGGAAATTGCTTCACCCGTCCAGATCTGTTTCCGTCTCCTTTCTCTCCGTTCTTCTCTTTTGACACAGTCCTCCGAGAGGACTAGAGGACGGTGGAGACAGGGGTCCGTAGGACCTCCGAAATCTCTCTAGGGTCCGTAAGACGAAGTGGTCTTTGGAGTCACCCTTGTTTCACCCGTTCTTCCAAGGACCCATCCCTTCTAGGGGACCTCTTCCTTTACTGTTGGGTGAGGTCATGAGAACGGACCCTTTAGGGTACCTGTCCCCTCGGACCATTCGTTTTCTCAGCCTGTGCTGAATCACTGATTTTGTTGTTGTTGAAAAACATATTCGTTGTCAAACGTTTTTAAGGTTTGAGATGTTAAGATATTAGTTTCGATGAAAAGACCCATTCCCACTGATCCAACATCAATATTTTTCTGTCGAAGGACTCTGGGACAAGGACACCTTTGCTAGGTTGTCTCAACGTCACGTGGGTTCCTTACACATAAAAATTCTGACAGGTCCATTAAAACTGTGTGTCGGTCCAAATTAGTCGCAAATACCTCTGAAAAGGAATTTGAACCGTCAGAATGGGTATTCCTTTGGATAAGGGGGGTTGGGACTAACGAGTAACATTAACTCGACAAAAATACCCGACACAGAAGGTTTGGTGTAAAAGACTAAGAGTTGTTTAGTATATTGAAGATTCAGTGTAACAATGAAACCCCGAATGGTCCGTATTAATAATTGCATAGTAATTTGTAACGTATCGACTTCGGTAACGGGGTCCAAGTATCATAAATACACAACTTAACCTGGGTCATCTTTCGTAAAGTACTTCGAAGTACGAAGTTGATAAGCGGTAATTCTTAACTTCCGGGTTCTTCTATGGACGGCTCGTACTCCTTTGGACGGGACTGACACAGTTATTTCGAAAGGATTGGAGATCATACACGGGTTTCGTATCGTGGGAGGAGTGGGAGGTGTGGGTCTTCACTAGAGTGAACGAAAAATTTTTGATAGACCCAGAAAGATAAATAAAGATAAAATAAAAACCGACCCGACCCAGAGACAACGACGTACCAGAAAGAGATCAACGTCACTCACCCCCGATGAGAAGCAACGTCATGTACCCGGAGGGTAACACCACCGAAGAGCAACGTCTCGTGTCCGAGATCCCACGTACCCTAAGTCAGGAACACCGGGTGTCGGAATCGACGAGGCACCGTGCACCTTAGGAGGGTCTGGTCCCTGACTTGGACACAGAGGATGTAACCGTCCGTCCAAGAATCGGTGAACTGGTGGTCCCTTCGGTGGAGAGCAAACGATAACTTAAGGGTGTTACGAACAAAAAAGGTCAGAACTCCCTACTAAGACTAAGCCGGAACATGAAAAGATGGAGAACACACACTTCCCAAAGGTCAAACGGAAAATGTCCACGGTAGAACCATAAATGTGGAACGTGTACGAGTCTCCTATTTACATACCGTAAGAAGTTAAGTCAAGCCAGTGAATCAACACAGACTGATAAACGCTGGGGTACCTGAAACGCTGGGGGTCCTTCGTGAGGTCCGAAGGGACAGGTAGCGGTTGAGGGTCTCAAATGAGTCTAAGTATAGGTAACTCAGTCACTGCGGTAGGTCGGTAAAGTAGGAGTAAGAGAATGACGGAAGTCAGACAGGAAGGGTCGTAGTCCCATAAAAGGTTGCTCAGTCAAGAAGCGTAGTCCACCGGTTTCATGACCTCAAAGTCGAAATCGTAGTAAGGAAGGTTTCTTGTAGGTCCTGAATAGAGGAAATCTTACCTGACCAACCTAGAGGAACGTCAGGATCCCTGAGAGTTCTCAGAAGAGGTTGTGGTGTCAAGTTTTCGTAGTTAAGAAGTCCTGAGTCGAAAGAAATATCAGGTCGAGAGTGTAGGTATGTACTGGTCACCTTTTTGGTATCGAAATTGATCTGTCTGGAAACACCGTTTCATTACAGAGACGAAAAATTATATGGTAGATTCAACCAGCATTGAAAAGAAGGTTCCTCGTTCGTAGAAAATTAAAGTGCCGACGTCAGTGGTAGACGTCACTAAAACCTCGGGGGGTTTTATTTCAGAGAGTGGCAAAGGTAACAAAAGGGTAGATAAACGGTACTTCCCCACCCTGGCCTACGGCACTAGAATCATCTTTACAATTCAAAATTCGGTTGAAAAAGAGTGAGGAGTAAGTGAAAGTAGTTCACCGAGAAATCAAGAAACAAAAGACGGTATTCACACTGTAGTAGACGTATAGACTCCAATAACTATAAAGAGGATCGTTAGAACTAAAGTCGAACACAAAGTAGGTAGGGTCGTAAAGAGTACTACATGAGACGTATATTCAATTTATTCGTCCCACTGTTTTATGTCGAAACTGTATAAGGAAAGGGCTAAACCTTGGTCAGACAAAAAGGTACAGGTCAAGATTGACAACGAAGAACTGGACGTATGTCTAAAGAGTCCTCCGTCCAGTGTACCAGACCACAAGGGTAGAGCACTTCTTAAAAGGTGTCAAACAACACTAGGTGTGTCAGTTTCCGTAACCGTATTAGTCATTTCGTCTTTATCTACAAAAAGACCTTGAGAGAACGAAAAAGAAACTAGGTTGCCTACAACCGTTAAACTAGAGACCAAGGAGACGGAAAAGATTTAGGTCAAACTTGTAGACCTTCAAGTGTCAAGTACATGACAACTTCGGACCGAACCTCGTAAAACTAGTGATGAAACGATCGTACACTCTACTCACATTCACACGTCATCAAACTCTTATGAAACCGTAACGGAAAGAAACCCTAACCTTACTTTTGACTGCAAAAGGTCAGGACACCGGTGACGACTCAAAAGGTTTAAACGACCGTATAACTCATGTCATGAAAGTGGTAGTAGAAAATCCTAAACTTTATCGAGTTGACCTTAAGGTAGTGGAGGTGATCGAAACAAGTATCACTACGAAGGATTCCGGGTGAACTGAAGTGTAAGGTCCTACAGACCGAGATCCACTCACTAGTGTGGTAACACTAATAGACTCAGTACTTCTAGAAGAAACAAATCAAGACACATAACAACGGTGGAGATGAATTATAGAAGACGAAGACAATCCAGGTATGGTAAAGGTAGGAAATAACTCGGGTAGAAACGTACTTTACAAGGGAACCATAGAGATTAAAAGAACTTCTCTAGAGATCAGAAAGGGTAAGATAACTAAAGGAGATAAAGAAACGTAACTAGTGGCTCCTTCCGAAAGAATAGAGAGGAACGATAAGAAACCTTGAGATGTAAGTTCACCCATATATAAAGGAAAAGAGAAAACGGAAAACGAAGAGAAGAAAAGTGTCGATAAACATTCCGGAGGAATCTGTTGGTAAAACGGAAAGAAAAGAACCCCTACCAGAACTAGTGACGGAGGACATGTTACAGTACTTGGAGGAAGGTGTCAAGAAGTCCGTGAGATAGTCTAGACTGGGGAACTTAAATAAAGAGTGAAGGTGACATATTAGTATTCCCTAAACTAAATCCAGTATGGACTTACAAGATCAACAAAAAGGATAAAAGAAGTTAAATTCAGACTTAAACCGTTACTCCTCAAGTACTAGACTCGGTGTCAGTCGAGGGTAAGAACAAAAACGACTGACATACCTCGAAGAGGTAGAAACCGACGTTTCTTATATTAGTTAGACTAAAGTCATAACCGGTAGACCACTACAGGTACACATCTCAGTAGAGAACACAACAACCTTCTCCGACAAACGATACTGGTCATGTAAGAGAACCGTTTGGAGATAATCGGAAACGGGACGAAATAAGACGTGTGGTTCCGGTTTAAACGGACAATGAGGTCCATAAAGAACTGAAGGATGAAAACGTAACATCAGGGGATATTCTTCTTCCTGTAAAAACCCCCCAAAATCAAGATCTTCTAGAACATCCAGAAGTAACTTGGTAAGTTGAAGTCGAAGAAGTCGTAATGACCAGTCCTGTATCTGAACCTAATCGTACTATAACTTGCCAAACGGAACCTTTGTCTCTAGTAAGACAACAAAAACTCTGACATAGGTTTATGACGTAAAGTCTGACAAAACAACTGATACTACTGATGTAAAGAAGATTCCCTAAGAACGGGTGTCATCATTTATATTACCAGGAGACTCAATTTAAGTGGGTAAACTCAGGTAAAACCAAGTAACTAAGGATTTTACAACTACAAGTGAGAACGGTAAAGGACAAACTGGTGAAGGTTAAACGGAACTAAGTACCTGGATTGTAATGTCCAAGGATACATTATAACGAGAAATGTCGTAATCTGAAATGAAGGTAGTGGTCAGTGTAGGTGTTAACCCACAACAAAAACGAGACCGAGGTAGAGAAGTAAGAAAAACCTCAATAAAGAGGTGACTAGAGATCATCGAATAACCTGTGGACAGTTGGACCCCTTAAGTAAAAAGTCACAGGATAGAAAAACGGAAAAGTATCACAAGTACCCCAAGATTTCTGTTCTTATGACTTCACCAAACGGTAAAGGAAGAGGTCACCTGGTACAAAATAAACGGAGAATAGGAAGAGGTAGTCTCTCGTCTGTCTTACTTTTGGTGTTAGTATCTTTTGATTGGTCAGACTAGTGTACCTGGTGTCGGAACAGATTGATATTAGGTACGGAACATCCCGGTGGGTTCTACCTGTCCAGTACCACCTCTCAAGACTGTTTTTGTACCAGGTGACCTCTTCCCTTACTGTAAAAATGAAGTACATACATCCCTCCTTTTGTAGAATTTAGTAAAGGAGATTTAGTATTTCGTTTTGAGTTAAAATAAAACAAGAAAAGCAACCTTGAGGGTATAAAACAAGAGTGAACAAGTTACCTGTAAAGTTCGTAATATAAGTAAAAGAAAACACAAAAAAAAACCACTCCTAATACAAAATTGGAAGTACGTGTCTATGTATTCGAAAAGGAGACTCTAGCACGAGGGGTTTAGAGGGGGCGGGTTGAGGGGAATAGGATTGGTGGTCGGAATGAGGTGACGGTCCAGGGACCTCTTAGGTGTCTCGTGGTTCCAGTACGGTCCGTCCGGCAGCACGGATTAACACCTAGGTCACAACTATTCTCTAGGAACTCGGGTGTGTGTTCGGACCTACGCCCGTCCAAATTCGTTGAAGAAGGAACCGGAAAAGGAGACCCGAGGTAGGACCAAGGAGGTCCCCGAAGGTCCTCGTCCCCTCTGTACGTCCTACCGTAGGTGAGCCACTTCCGACTGACGCAGGGAAAAGTTTCCCGAATCCCAGTAACTAGTGTCCGAAGAGGGGTAGGTCAAAAGGGGCCCCCAGTCTCACACGACAATGGTTGTCGAAACACCGGTGTGTCCGTCGACGACACACAGTAAAAGTGAGTGTGTTGTTTTTACTTCAGTCACCGGTTCCTGCACCAGGTTTTCAGAGAAAACACTAGATTCGTCTTTTTTTATAACGTCTTCCTTGAATTTGTAAAAGGTTTCCTTTTCGATCTAAGAGAATTCTCCAAGAGATAAGTGTTCTTTCTAAAACGAAGCTAAACGAAAGAGGGACATCAAAAGGAGAGTATACCCTTCAGGTGTATTGAGGATAGAAACTTTAAGATAGTAAAATAAGTAAAACACTTTAATGCACCATAGTAATTCTGGTCTAATTCACACTCAATAAGAACCTGATCAGTTTACACGTCAATCCAATTTATAGGTAGAACTCGACCCTAAGTGGCAAGTCAACCGTTTATAAAAACAGTAACACGACTCGTTAAGTCTTTCGTCTCTAAAATCATTTAATTTAACATCGTAAATCTAACTATACCCTATTAACCAAAGGGAGGTGTAATAGACAAACAAACTTATTTTGGCAATTACCTTTGCCAATTAATTTAATGAACGAAACCAACAGGATTAAACGTGGGGGGGGGTTCCTTTAGTCGTTTTTGTATTTTTATTTTTTATTATGCGTAAGTGACCGTCCAACTGTCCAAAGATGACGGATCTTCCCATTCGTTGGACTCTTCGTAACACAAAGAAAATAGCACAAGTGGTATTGAACCGTTACACTGGGAGAAATACACTTCCTATTCTTACAAATCTGGATTAAGACATCGACAGGAAGGTTTCGTACCTTGCTTTGCGTTATGGAAAATGAATAAAGGGACCTATGAGATTAGGGAGGGACGGAGTGTTCACAGAAACTCGGGAAGGAGGGAGACATAGGTGTCGTTGTACTTTAGGGTGACCTTAATAGACGACACTTTTACGTCCACGTGAACAAATTACAAAGTAACCGGACTCGTGAAGTGAACTTGAAAAAAAAAAAAACCAAGGTACTGTACTACTGGAAACTAAAGTCTCACCTCCCGAGTGCCACTACGATCTAAAACAAAAGTGCGTATTTCGGCTAGCTATCACACTCTGGGTTCTATCACGGAAAAGGCTCCACGGTGACGAAGACGGTGTACAGGTATGGGTTTACGGGGACACTAGGGGAGAAGACACACGTCCTTGAAAAACTTATAACTTTATTATAACTTAAAACTTATAACTTTCTTATTTTCGGAATTTACAAAATAGGGGTATAAAGTAGACTTCTTTTCGATTCTAGATATACATACACTAATTTTTCATACTACTAACACCTGACTATGAGAACACTTTCAACGAGTCAGCACAGACTGAGAACCGCTGGGGTCCCTGACATCGGACGGTCCGAGAAGACAGGTACCCTAAGAAGTCCGTTCTTATGACCTCACCCAACGGTAAAGAAAGAGGTCTCCTAGAAGGGTTGCACCCTTAGCTTTGGTCCAGAGGGTGTAATGACCACCTAATAAATGACAGACTCGGTGGTATTGATAGATTCTCATAAAATATTGAGAGAGTCTCATAAGATTCTCATGGATTCTCATGATATTGGTTCTCATAATACTGATAGATTCACGGTAGTAAAGTACCCTTTATCTACTCCTTTGCCACCTTTGTCACAGTCTGAAATAAAAACCCCCGAGGTCTTAGTGACGTCTACCACTAACGTCGGTACTTAAATTTTCTGTGAATGAGGAACCTTCCTTTCAATACTGGTTGGATGTATGGTATAATTTTTCGTCTCTGTAATGAAACGGTTGTTTCCAGGTAGATCAGTTCCGATACCAAAAAGGTCACCAACACATACCTACACTCTCAACCTGACATTTCTTTCGACTCACGGTTTCTTAACTACGAAAACTTGACACCACAACCTCTTCTGAGAACTCTCAGGGGACCTTACGTTCCTCTAGGTTGTTCAGGTAAGACTTCCTCTAGTTGGGACCCTAAAGAAACCTTCCTTACTACGATTTCAACTTTGAGACCATGAAACCGGTGGAGTACACTTCTCAACTGAGTAACCTTTTCTGAGACTACGACCCTCCCTAACCCCGTCCTCCTTTTCCCCTACTGTCTCCTACTCTACCGACCTACCGTAGTGACTGAGCTACCTGTACTCAAACTCACTTGAGGTCCTTAACCACTACCTATCCCTCCGGACCGCACGATGTCAAGTACCCCAGCGTTTTTGAGTCTGACTCGTTGACTTGACTTGACTTGACTTCTCATAGAATATGAGTCAATATTTAAATTCTTTAATTTATAAACCTACAAAGATTTAGTCCTACTGACTCTATCGATAGTGTCTTTCTATACTCCAATCTCTATTTTACCTTTACGACCACCATTAAAGTATATTTCCGTACTTTCTCCGTTCTTGAAGTACCTTGTCGTTCTTCTCACTGAAAGTTTCTTCTCACCCTTCCGTTCCAATACGGGGTTTGTATCCTTGACTCTATGGTACGAGTACTTAAACTTGAATTACAAAACCAGTATTTTTATTAATTGTACGTAACTTTTACAAGTCACATCGTCCTTTATAAGAGTCGTAAAATATCCACGATAAATTAGAGTAGGAGTGTAGCGAGTATACTCCTTATTCCGAAATAATAAAAGTAAAGTGTCCGGTCTTTGACTCGGTGTCTTTCCAACTTATTGAACGGACTCCGGTTTCTCGATCTTTCACGAGGTCTGTCCTCAGGTCATTCTGTTAGACTGGGCACTGGAGTACCAGGATCGGTGTGACGAGACGTAAGTGGTTTCACAACTCGTCTGTATACCTGAAATTCGGTCCTTGTTAACTCGAACCTAAATTAAATTTTTCTCAAGGGTCCTTCTATCTGTCCTCTCTATGAACACGGTCTCTCTGATTGGGACCCTGACAAAAGAGATCCGTTCTTCCACTCGATTCCGTCACACAGGACCCTTACCGTCCACAGCCCACAAGTTCTCTGCACCTGTTACGTTTGTATTGACCTGCACCACTGGTCAACACCCCTTCCTCTCCCTCCCATCCTCGGGGTCCAAGGATTGAATTCTCCACCAGACAACTGGTACAGAAACTACTTCAACTTTCTCTTCACCCTACCCCGATGTCCGGGTAACAAACCTGTGTATGACTTAAATCATACGGACACCTCACCGGTGTAATCCTGACTACCCGCAGACCTTTAATCTAAAGATCGAGTCTTTTTTTTTCATATTAAACTTCTGCATTCTACTTCAGTACCACCAGTCAAGGTAGTGGACCAGTTAGGGTCCGACTCGTACCTCGGACCCTTCGAACCGTTTCCCATCAACCCGGTACCTCCTCCTCTACCACTTCTTTCGTCAGAAGTTCCTCTTGGAGTTCCGTCACGGCAGAGTCTAACTCTCAAGATATACAATCGAGGACCTACCCCGGAGGAGGTACCTGGGTGGGCAGGGATAAAGGAGGTCGGGAGGGAGGAGTCCTAATGGTAGTCGTCACCGTGGAATGGGTTGTAACGATCAGGTACCCACTCGGGGTCTTGGGACGTGTGTAGAGACGGAAAGAAGTCAGTTTGGGGGACACCTCAGCTGACAGGTGAAGGACGGACCTGGGACCTATTATACTCCTAGAAGGGAGTAAGGGTGGGCGGTAAGGAAATGTTCAGTCACGTATCTCTGAAGATCGACGACGGGTCATAAATAATACATGAAACGGAACTATTGTCTTGGGACCCGTCACACCAAGAACCTTTTGGGTCACACAAAGAGAAACTTTTGGGTGCAAAGGGTCGGAGGGAACGACGATGCATGCCGGAACAGTGATTCAAGACGACACAGTCGCCTGTGTGGTGCACTCTGAAAATCCCTTCGAGGAATTTCTCGTCGGGAAAGATGGGTAAGGAGGAGGGAAGACGGATATTACACCTACACCCCACCTACACTACCGACCTGAGGTCCTCGGCGGAACCTGGACTCCACTGAAATCCTTACCTTCTACGTGTGACTCTTCGTCTCTTCGTCCCAGACGACTGCCGTATCGAGGTGGAATAGTCGTGCTCTGTCCAGTGAAAGTCCGAAGAATTCATGTCAATTTTCTCTTTAAACGACCCTCTCCGTCCTCCCCTCGAACTTCTCCTCTGTCCTAATTACCCTCTGGAGACAGAAGACTTAGCCTCCCCCTTCCTTCTAACGAGAACAACCTCATACACCTCGAGCGTTTTTCCCTTTACCCCCTCCCCAGGACGGTCCCCCCGAAGAAAAGACAAAAGGAATACTGTACCCTCCACAAGAGTCAACTTTTACTCTTTCCCGTATCATTCCTCTTACTATTTCCCACTTTACCGTTGGGACTTCTCACCTACTCCTCAGTCTCTTCGGTGTTCCTTCTGGCGTCTTCCTTAAACCGACTCCGATTTCGTCTCCTCATTTATTTTTATCTATTTTTAATTCTTTTACGAGGAGGAGATTAGAAAACAACTTTGGAAATTGACACATTATATTAAGACCCATTACATCCCGTCATTAAACCGTTTAATTTCAGTAAGATGTTCACCAGGTACAACAATGAAGTTTAATAAGTCACGGTTTCTCTAACAAAAACAACATTTTCTATAGCGACTTATTAGTGATTCGGAGGATAAGTATGTCTCTACACTTTCTCCGGACGTATATCTACAATAAATATATTGTATTTGGTGTAAAACTAGTGAATCGGAGGTTTCGGGTTTATTTAAAACTGGTGTACACTCATATTTGTGGATAATAATAAACGTAAAAGGCAATTTACCATTCTTTAGTTTCCGGATACTAACCACACAAACGTCTGACCGGCGGGATTCATCAACCCCAATTAACATTGGAAATACAATAAACTTACCTAAGTTTTAATAATGACAATCTCCTATCTACAAGAACCAAAAGAAACATAGTTTATTCTTATAAGTGGAAATTTACTGTGTGTAGGGATCTCTGAAATCTCGTCTGGGAAAGTATTATAAATCGATGAAAATTTACAGTCCACGTCAACTTAAATAAGGTAACGGCCGGCACACACGGAAGTGGTTTTCCGAGACCGAAAATTACCATGAATTGTCTAACAGTCGTTTAACTATCGTAAAGGTGCAAACCTTCAAAAGGTCAAGGGAGGACCCATTCCTCCCGCCCACAAGAAGAGATTGAACCTCTACCAAAGAAAAAACCGCAAGCAACCACATTCCCCTCCCCACTTGGTTCTTCTATAAAAATCCCTTTTTTTTATGCAAGGAACAGGACGACTTCCGGTCGTCTTCTAGTCGAGTGGGTCTTTTACAACGACTGAGATCGACCTCCCATCTAGACGGGTCATCCTCTCGACATTTATAAAGTCCCTTTGGATCTCCCTGCCTCGCGACTCTTCGTGGGTGAATTGCACACATGACTCACCTGACGAGTGGTAGGGGGTCTCGTGACCAGAGGCCCTTTGGACCGACTTACTTACGTTGGCCACGATGAACCCCAGTCTTCCGTTCCGAAAGTAAAGACCAGGTCGACAAAGACTGGAAGGACTGGTACTTCTTTAATAGATGGCAAAAGTTGGAACTAAAAGAAGTCAGACTTTATGTCTATTTACGTTTGGACGGAGGGCGGAGGCCGTCTTAAACAGAACTTCTAATTAGAGATACTGCTACGGGTATTCGCGTGGAACTCGGGACCTTTCGGACTACGCTTATTTATGTTCCGTCGAAACGAGAGCTTTCCTTAGGAGGTCGTAAGAGGGGAGACACTACGACACCGGAGGATTATACTCATCAATGTTTGCAGACTTTCAGTATTTAGATAACAACTGACGCCCTTAATCTACTGAAAACGTAGGGACAGGTGTCAAACCCCAGAATGTCCCGTCACCTCTGGTTCCAATCCACTCTTCTACGACCTCGGTTTGCTGTACCAAGTGTAGGATGGACGTCTGAAGGACCCACATGACAGAAACCGTTTAGCGAAACAGAGGCAAGGTGTGTTATTTCAGTCCCATCATTATCACGACGAAGTTCCTGAACCCCTCCCGGAGCGTCTTGGGGACTCACGTTCGTGAGTCGTTCAAAAGTGACACCACCAATCCCAAGGTACGGCAAAGAGTCTTCAGTAGACTTTGAGTTTGAAACGAACACACACACACACACACACACACACACGCACGCGTGTCCGCGCGTGCGCGTGCGTCCGAATCAACGAGTCAGCACAGTCTGAGAAACACTGGGGTACCTGACATTGGGTGGTCCGAGGAGACAAGTACCCCTAAGAGATCAGTCCTCATGACCTCACTCAACAGCACGGGAGGAGGTCCCCTAAAAGGGTTGGGTCCCTAACTTGGGTCCAGAGTGTGTAATGTACACCTAAGAAATGGTAGACTCGGTGCTCCCTTCGGGTACTTATGACCTCACCCATCGGATAGGGAAGAGGTCCTCTAGAAGGGTTGAAACTGAATATGATTTAGATGGGCGAAGGAGGATTAAACCTCAAACTAAAACAAAATGAGACTTTTCGTTTAAAAAAATTTAATTACAAGACAGAAGTGACCGGTCGTCAAACCCTTCAAGGACAGTAATCGACAAGGTTACGGGAGAAAGAGGAAATTTACCAACCAAGAGAACTTTCCAAAAACGTTTTTCTCAACGATGCCAGTTTCTTTCGTCGTTGTTAATCTTCTGAACACTTTATTCCAAGTTAACTTAATGTTACTTGAAAGTGTCTTAACACGAAATGGAAAAAAAAGAAGAAGAAGAAAGAGGAATCGAGAGTAGACTTCAAGTCATTAGAGTGGAACTAAAGTTGGATGCCTGAGGGTCCTTTTTTTGAAGACCCCTTACTTGTTTCCTTTAAAAATCGTTTACTCATACTTAAAGTAAAAGATTTTAAATAAAATATACTCGTATGTCTACTAAATGTTACAACATAATCAAAGTCCACATGTCGTGTCACTAAGTAAATATGAATATAGGTAAGAAAAAATCTAAGAAAAGGGTATATCAATAATGTCTTATAACTCATCTCAGGGGACACAACAGGAACAATTAATAGATAAAACATATACCATCACACATAGACAATTAGGGTTTGAGGGTCAAATAGGAAGGGGACGAAAAAGTATGACTTCGGATTTACGGGAGCAAATACACGACAGGAAAAAGACGATTTGTCATCTTTTCCCTTCACCACCCGAAAAAACACCCAAGTCTACGAGAAATTCTCTACGTTTACGTTCAAGTCTCACTTACCGTCCCAACCCTCCTACGACCGGATAAGGTCTGTGGACCCTGCTCAGACGACTGGGTCTGTGGTGGATGTGAGTCCAAGACTCACTGAGAGGTCCCGTCCCCTCGAACCACTGACATGAATGTAGTCTTGTCCGTTGGGCGACTTCCCTCGATTTCCGACCCACGGAGGGACCCCACTCCCAGAGTCTGGGTGGGTCGGGAGATTGTGGGCTCCAACTACTTCGTTTCCAGAAACCTCGCTAGTTCCGTTCACAGTTACAAAGACAGGGGTGTCTTAGTCAGAAACTGTTGTAGGAAAGATCTTTTACGGTAAAGTAATAGTGAGTCGAAGGTGAGTAAAATTAAAGGACTCGTTTCGCACCCATGTCCGTACTACTCCGAGGGATGGAGATCTTTGTTACAGGGACAAAGCGGTCCTTCCTCCCTCCTTTAACAAGAGTCACCCCCAACACCCCCACAATTAAAATCTGGGTACTTCTTCCTAGCAGAAAGGAGACACTTTTTTCCGACTAAAACGACAGTTTGTCACTGTTTTTGTCGTCGGTGGAACGGTCGTCTTGGTCCGAATAAAACTGGGTCATGAAAATTTTGGTCTGATATTTGAAGCCTCAAAACCATTCCTGTAGTAGTCTCTCGTGGCAGTCTTCCCCAGACCCAAACCTCGGTCCAGCTGCCTCCAATTCTAAGACGGGGGTGGTGTTTCCCCTGAAGTAGAGAGACACGAAACTCCCTAAACTGACGTCTAACACGAACCGATTTGGTCCGAGTGACCTCAAAACCCAATTTTAGTCAGATTGCGGTTCAAGACCGACTCGCTCCTGTCAGTTAGGTAAGTGTGCGGAAGGGAGTGAAAGACAGAAAGGTTTACTGTGTTAAGGGCCCTTTATGGCCACAAGGGTTAGTAACAGAGTGCTCCTTACATTAAGTCAGTCCCACCGGTTCCAAAGGACAGTCAGAGGTCCGGTCCACACAAAGTCTTCTCTTCTCTCTCTCTCATTGTGAGACGGCCGGACTAAGACGCCCCTGGACGTACACCGATCGTGAGCCAGTGGACCACGGAGACGGGGACAAGAAGTGGGGGTAGGTACGATAGCCGGGTCAGTGGTCTTTGTGACGTTTTTACACTTAGTCTAGTACAGTTGAGTGGTCGTCGGTCCTCGACGAGACAGGTCGCACCGTTGGCGCTCGGTGTACACCGACGAATTCAAAGTTAATTAATGTCAAGTTCCCCTAATTCCAAGTCTGGAAGTTAATGAACTCGGTGAAAAGTTCACCGGCTGATCGGCACACATTGAGTATCGAGAGGATAGTCTGTCCGGTCGACGTCTTCCTAAGACAGTAGTGTCTTTCAAGGTATACGAGATAGATTAGACTTCGGACAGGAAAGGACGACTGTGGAGATTGGGGGAGAAAATTATACAAACGGGAACAAGAGAGGTGACATCGGAGTGGTCGGAGGAACTACTAAGAACTTGTGTTCTCCGTTCAGGGGTGCAACCTCCAGAAACGAGGGACCACCGAGTTTACCATTTCTTAGACGGACGCAACGTCCTCTGGGTCCAAGCTAGGGAGCAAACCCTCCTAGGGGCCTCTTCCCGTCCCGTTGGGTGAGGTCATGAGAATAGACCTCTTAAGGTACCTGTCTCCTCGGACCACCCGATGTCAAGTACCCCAACGTCTCAACCTGTGGTGACTCGCTGAATGTAAAAAGGTGCTCTGGATAAGACTGGTGGGTTAACAGACGTTGGTTAAGAGGTCCTGTGAGGTCAGGAAAGGGAGACAACAAAAGGAATAATGACTTTAGGAACATTTATGTGTTAAACGGAAATTTTACCAACTAAGACTTAGGAAGTCGATATAACGTTTGAGGTGTTCCCGGCCTTACAAAACGGAAAAACAAGCGACTACCCAGGGTCACAGACCCTGTTACAAGCTGTGAATCGTCCACGAGTCATTTAATACAGTTTACCTACTACCTATGGAAGTTTTTCATGGATGGTTTCAGGGGAGGTGGTCCCACATCTATCCCTAATTTATTGTGTTGGTATATCCTACGAAGACCTACATCTGGTCGTACAATAGGATTGGGTGTCTTCGATGTTGATCTTTGTCGTTGTCCTACGACGGAAAGTTTACCAGGAGTCTAGTGCTATATCCTTTGAAAGACTAGTACCTCAATTTTTTATCGTTCACACGACTGTAGACATTTAGATTAATAAGTTTAAGAAGGACGATTTATAACCCAACCGGTTCTACAAGTTAACCCAAAAAGGTATGATCGAGGACCTTTTTGAACTTACTTGGAAAACTGGTTGGGTTATGTTTAAGACTTGAAAAGGCATTGGTCACAAACCTAAATAATAGCGGTAACAATAAAAAACTTCTCGGTACAAAACAAGGGAACGGGGCACGAGGGTGTGGCAGGTCGGAGACCACCTTCACGATTACTGAATGGGCCCTACGTCGTCTTTCCTCCCGTGACCCTCCCTCCCCCTTGTCCGTCTCCCTCTTTCGGTGATTGATCTGCTAGGCGAGACTTGGTGACTTCCCATTAATGCTACGAGGAAGAAGGGTCTCACAGTGTCATTTGGGAGGACTTTTGGAGATTCCAGGAAATGCTAGGACATCTCAAAATTAAGGTACTTTACGTTCAGAAGTGGTGTGAATGTAAATAATAAGGGGACCTCAAGTGAGGATTAAAACGTGGACCCTGAAATCCGATTCTGAAGGCTAGAGATCCAAACTCCAGTGACGTTGAAATTCGGTCGACCGGTGAGACATAAAGATGAAAAAAGGGGGGAGGAGGAATAATGGACAGAGGCCTTACAAGATACTTCTGTTTAAAAGTGTAATAAAGACACAGTCCCAGTTCGAGGGAACTCTTTATACTTCAGGGCACCTGGAGGGAAGAAACCAAAGAAGAGACAGATGGTCTCTTGGGATCACCTCTATAAAGAGACCAGAGGTTCGGAACTCTACCAGGGACGGTACACTCTTAGAATTATTAGTAAATGAGACGAATCCTTTATTAAAATGTCCGTCTTGTGAATGTCGGAGGTCATAGATCGAAGTGGATGGACTACCCATTTAATTTCCTCTAGGTCTTATCAAATATTATAGGTTTTGCCTACCCGTAGTGGACGGGTCACTACAGGATTTGACTCTTTACAGTAAGACACACCAGTGTCCGACATTTTCCTTCGTAGGGTGTAAAAGGTACGAAGGACTCCAAGGGATTTCGGGGTCACAAAGACTCACGGTCGGACGACCTGTCTCGAAGTCTAGACTCGAGACTCGATCCTTAAGACTTTAATACTTGTGACGACTGGCTGATAGTAATTTTTACCGTAAGTAGAATCGGAAAGGGTTTAAAGGGGACTCTTGAACGTAGAAACTCGTCTAGGAGTACACTGTTTAGGGACACGCAATTACTTTAAATTAAAAAAAGGGTAGAACCTACCGACTGTCATGGTGAGAGAATCCTTACCTACTACAGGGTTCATCGTTGTCCGGAAGTACCCAGAGAAGCACTTACATGCTTTAGTTACTTTGTAGGACGAAAGGATATTTCGATGGTTGTACCGAAAAATTTTTTCTTAAAGTAGAGTGATAGACAATAAAAGGACACTGTCCAGTCGGGGGATAAAAGAAAAGAATAATTCTTCTTTAAAAGAACAAATAATTCACAACAACGTACCTCTCTATGTTTCGGGTCTGAGCGAAGAGAAAGTGTCCGGGGTATTGTCCCAGATTACACATAGGTAATGGTCCCAAGAAAAACACACCACGCTCGTCTGAGATGTGTACCTAGTTTTTCTTTTTACAAGAGGGTAATGGTGAAGTCTTAGGACAAACGGAGATTCGTCTCATTTGTCCCAACACATAACAATTGTAATAGACCTGATTATGAGGAGTGTATACGTAGGGTGAACTGGCCTGTCGTAGAGCATGTAAGAGTACGGGTAGGGAGTGTTGGAAGCTCCACCCACTCCTCCCCAGTAACAGAGGACGAGTCTCCACCTCTACCACTTCAAGACTTTTCGCCACGTCTCAGGGGTCCTGGGTCAAAGGAACCGTTGTCTCGTCCTTGTGTCTGGGACCGAGCCCCTTCGGGCCCAAATTTGTCTGAGAGTCAAAAGACGAGAAGACGTAAGAGCCAGAAGTCTTGTCCTAATAATTTTGTAGGACATGGACTCCCAGTACGGGAGGTCTTCTAAGACCTTTCTTGGGAATGTCTTTAGATTTATTTGGGTTTCGGTGTCCTTTAGATGAAAAGAGGGTAATGTCACAACACAAGTAGGAGTTTATCTTGGGTCTCTTCGTTTGGGCAGGTAGGACCTGGACGAGAATACCTTCGTCTCCAGGGATATTTAGTGGAAACAACAATCCTCCCTGAGGGGTTTCAGGGGTTCCTAACATGACCCACGTTTGTATTAAGGGGTTAACTGTGGAAGAAATTTATTTTACACAAAACAACAAACTCGTACTTTGGTATGCGAATAAGACCTATACTCAGTAAATAGTTTTTCGGAAACGTATGCCCGTACCAAGAGACATAAGACCTGGAGCTGGGGACGGAAATCCCTAGGAGTCCACGGTGAAAGAAGTAGGAGTAAGTGAGGCTCAGACACCAGTTATACTATTCTACTGTCAACAGTTATACTGATAAGTTGTCGATTTCATTTAAACGTGGCCGGTACGTAACCTTCCTTTCACTTTCACTTCAGCGAGTCAGTACAGGCTAAGAAACGCTGGGGTACCGGACATCGGATGGTCCGAAGAGTCAGGTACCCTAAGAGGTCCGTTCTTATGACCTCACCCAACGGTAAAGGAAGAGGTCCTCTAGAAGGGGTGGGTCCCTAACTTGGGCCCAAAGGGCGTAACATCCGTCTGCGAAATGGTAAACTCGGTGGTACGTAACCTTCCTTCTCATAATCTTTACTAATGTGTGTGTGTGTGTGTGTGTGTGTGTGTGTGTGTGTGTGTGTGTGCCCGCGCGTACGTGGGAGGGACCGCACCTGACCGGATGGGGTTCGTTTTGTTAAATCGAAATTATCCTTCTACAGTTAACCGAAGATTTACAAAGTGTTCCTGTTTAGATCTGACGGGTCCAGGACCACTCAAGAGTCGTTCTCGTGCCCGAGCCGGGTGGTCCCCGGGACTTGGTCGAGTGGTCTACAGAGTAATTACGAGCGATAGTCGACGAGTTTACAGTGACTACCTCGGAGAGAGAGGCGTCGGTGACGATATTACTGTCTCTAGTACTTGACTACAGCGACACGAGGACCCAGTTGCACCACCGACGATCCTACTAACGGTATCTGGCTCGTCGGTTCGTCCAGCAACAAAGCTCTCTCTTTCAGCACGAGATACTGGTGGAGTAGGAGACGTGGCCTGCCGTCATGGTCCCTTCGAGAGCGCCCGATTCCCTTCGTCCCGCCCCCCTGCCCAGTGTCCCACCGACCCGGGTGTAGGGTCCAGGTTTTTACACGGAGGGTGGACGTGTGCACTGGTCTTGACCCAGGAGGACCTTTGGGTGAGGTTCTTTCGTAAGAAGGGTTCCTACTTTTGGTGTCGTTTGACTTCTTTACCGTAGGAACTGCGACACCAGGGTTTCAGCTTGTGAACGGTGAGTGGTCTCGTCTTAGGTCTGTGTCGGACAGTACGTAGATGTCCTTTAATTGAAACGGAGTTGTCGGATGCCGAAGGGACTACCAAACCTGCCATTTCTTAGGTGGACGTTACGCCCTCTGGACCCAGTTTAGGGACCCAGGTCTTCTAGGGGACCTCCTCCCTTACAGTTAGGAACGGACCTTTTAGGGTACCTGTCTCCTCGGACCACCCGACGTTAGGTACCCCAACGTTTCTCAGTCTGCGTTGACTGGTTGATTGTGAAAGTTCTCGGATTGTAAACCGCTACCACGGTCCAAATGTTCTTTCATAAAGTCTGTGTGTGTGAAACACAGTGGGAACACCATAACACACAGAACCAATGTTTTGAGATCCCTCACACCGACCACCGAATGGACCACTGGTACGAGAGGTAGACCCAATTTAAGAGTTTGGCATGAGTTCCTTTTACGAGGTCCTACACTGACTTCGACTCAAACTCGTAAGAGTGAGACGTCGTCGTAAAACACGTCTTTATCCAGTAGAGACTACCTTTCTCTAAATCTACTACCCCAGAAAAACAATGTAAAGGGGGTTCTTTGACCTATCCGAGGTTCAACCCAAACATACCTCAATAGGTGGAGGAGGTGGCGCAGGGTGCGTTTGTGACCAGCATAAAAGGACCACGACAGGGTCCGATGGTACCCCTAAGTGAGTACGAACTCGACCACCAGTACCACTCCTGTCTGTCGGACCGTTGGGACTCGTAGTGAATGAAGATAGTGAGTCGGGGTCAATGGCTAACTCACGTGGACCCCGTGAAAACTTTATTTGGGTCCGACCCGGGGCGGGGGTTCCCGAAACAAAATTAATAAGACTCCACTCACCCTGGGTCAGTAGTCATATAAAAAACTTCGAGGGTCAACTAAGAAAAGAATTTTTTTAATTAGTTAACTTAACCTCCTATTAATGAAATGTTGTACACTACCAGAAACGGTATGTAGTCGTACTTAGTCGGCGTCCATATGTGCATAGGGGGGTGGGACTTCGGGGGAGGGTGGAGGGAGGGATGGGAGACCCAACAGGGTCTCGTGGTCGAAACCCACGGGACGAAGTACGTATCTTGAATGTGACTAAACTCTGATCCAACCTCTTGATACCTGAGCTTGTAAGATCTTGGAGTAGAATGAAATCTCGTCGCGAAGAGGTCGACAGTATAAGTGTGTGTAGGGGACACGTAGAGCAATTTTACGTCTACGGTCGTCCACCACCCCACCCCCTCCGACACCGACTCTTTGGAGATAAGACTGAACAAAGGTCCACTCCGGTTCCGGCAGTTCCCTTCGGGACTACCAGGTCGAGCCTAGTCGGAGACTCACTACAGAAAAGAAGGATAGAGGAGGAGGGGAAGACGAAGAGGAGGAAGAAAATTTCTTTAGGTCAAGAGTTTCACATCTTTTCCTAAAAAAAAAGACCTAAAAATAAATATTTTTATTTGCTCCAGGAATTTATAAGGAGAAAAAACTTGTACTTTAGTCTTCTTCTGTGGTTCGTGCGGAGACAGGGGACGGAGTGGGGTCTCGAGGTCGACGCGGGACACTGGCACCCGAACCCTTTTAGACTCTCCTCCGGGCCGGTCGACAGGTCTCAGAGTCCGCGGACGGGTACACACGGGTCGACGGGGTGCCGAAAGCAGACACCGTGTAATTCGAGAACGGGAAAAATGTGGTCCGTTGTACTTTACTTCTTCACTAGTTCTCACAAGGTTAAATTAAAAAGGTCTTCCTGTACTTTTGATTTCCATGTATTTGACTATAAAAAAATTTCCGTCGACTTAAGTAACCCGCGAAGGTCGACAATAAAGAGAGGGATCAAGGAAGAGTATGTCAGAGAGTACTAAAACAGGGTTACGACACTAAATTTTTTTTATGATTGTTTGACTGCTTTCATTCTGATATACAATATAGACAATATTTTATCTTAATGTTTGGAATTGGAGATTAGACTAAACATTTACCGTGTCTAGTCAGATTTTATAGCACGTTATAAAAACTATAGGTGTAGGTGGTGTGAAAAAAAAAGATTACTCTTTTAGGTACGATTTCGATGTGACACGATGTCCCAAAACGTACTCCTCCCGATCAGAGATGAAAGTTCGGGAGAGAGGTCCCAGTCGGTAAGGTTCCGTAAAGGCAATAAGTCAGAAGTACCCAACGAGGGGTCTTGAGCGTTTTTACACAAACATCAAAAGGGGAACTAGCCAGCTGAAGACTATACTGGATACCGGAAAGATAAAACCTTCTACTTCTAAAAAGACCAAGTGTAAGTCGGGGAAGTTTGGGACGGGGGTGTTTCGGGTACATACCTAACCAATAAAACTAACGACTCGTGTGTGACCAAGACTTTTTTTGACACACGTTCTCGAATGTTGACCCCAGGGGCTCGGGGTGGTGCCGAGAACCGTGTAGTACGTCTGGTTCTCTTCGGACGGGGGTTGGTCCGACACCCAGCAGAGTTTTTCTCCTTCCTATTTTCGCAGTCGGACTTCAGTCTACTCAGTCACACCGGTACCCTTTTGTCACCGACCCTGAGGGGTGCCCCATCATGAGACCCCTTCGGTCCTCCACCCCGTTTCTACCCGTCGGTCTCCCATTCTCGCTTTTTTGTCTGTGTACCCCGTTGTCGTTTTCCACAGTCCGTTTAAGTATGGCGACAATCCTCGTCGTCGTTATCAGTGTAGGTCGTTTCGTCTTGATTGACCTCTTTACGTTCTTAGGGGTAAAGTGTCTACTCCGTTGACTCCACGGTACTCCGACTCCGGGTTCCAGTCTGTTCTGTCTAACAGGTGTCAGTGTCGTCCCACCGTCTAATCCCCGATTCCAATCTCGGGTCCACCAGACCGAGGTCAAGAAGCAGGAACGGAGAGAGAGGAGAGAGGGAGAAAGACACAGAGGAAGGGGAAAGGAAGGACGAGAGAGGGTATCGACACCACGTCTCCAATGGGAACTACCGAAAATTTTCAAAAGTGTTGTGTGTTTAAGACCTTGAATTATAAATATCGATCTCAGTCTATTTGTCCAATAACCCAAAAAAATTCAAAAAAATAAAGTAATTTTAATAGACCTCTTTTCGTTGAGTCAAGACCATTTCACCGAAGGTCCACAGTAGTCCTTGGGTCTGGGAGACAGCAAACAAGAAGACGGAAATCTTACAAAAAGATAGGAGTCGTAGAACACCACCGACGACACCAAGGCCGGTAAAGTACACGTTCTCCGTCCTTCCTCCTTCCTGATCCCGTTTTACTGAAAAGTGAGACGGGAGAAGGGAGGACGAAGGTGGGGTAGGGAGTAGTTCCTACGGACGAATAGAGAGAACTGAAAATCCAGTATTCACCCCTTTGCAAGGTTGACCCGTATACAGGGCCCTTAGGCAATGATTTCTTCTTTCCCTCTGTCTTATTACTCATCCGGTCGTCGTAGAGGACAACGGTATAATTGAAGGACTCTTGCCCCACCGGTTCTCCGTGGGTGGTCGTCCACTACGAGTCAGGACTGTGACCTCACCAACCCTTCAGGGGACGAAGAGAGGTCAGTGTCAAGTCACGGTCCAATCACCACCGTCTCTTGGAGACCAAACCCCTCGACCATACTTACCCGAAGATGTAACTTACGGGAGGATAACTTGAAATGAGGGAGGACAGTGACTACTGTAGTACACTAAAAGGGGGCATCTAGGAAAAACTGCATAACTCAAGACGATTTGAGACACACCCGTTGAATCAAACCCTTGAATTTTTAAGATCGAACTCAAAACGGACAAAACACTGTACGACGACACGCTTATACTTTTACAATAGGGAAATTAAAGATTAAGAAATATCAAATCTTTACACGTTTTTGTTGAGATGGACGAAGTCACGTGTCTTCTTAATATACCTAGAAATCCGTCGTCAATGTAGTGTCCTAACATCGTTTGACTAAAAGTAAAAACTGGAATAAGGAAAAGGGGGGAGAAAAGACACACAAAAAAAAAAAGAAAGTAGACTCGTGTGTGATAGACCTTACTATTCAACAAAATATTTGACTCGTCGCGAGTCAAACGAGAAGTCGAGACGGAAAAAGACGGTTCCTAAAAAGGACTAAACAATTTCGTACTAAATGATTTGACTATCTTACAATGGGGCTAAAGTAAAAGAGAATTGATAGTTATGTTACGAACATCAAGACTATTTCAAAGTTTGGAGATTCCGTGTCATAAGGTGTGACACGTGAAATTTAGTGAGTGGTTTCGGGGACCACCTAACGAAATATGTCTGACGTTTACACTAATTATGGTCTTAAAATGACACTATCACGATTTATTCAATACAACGATTTTTCTCTAACGGTGGTGTTAAAATCAACACTCCGTATCCGTGCACGATTCAACGAAGTCAGCACAGGATGAGAAACGCCACGATACCTGACGTCGGGAGGTCCGAGGAGACAGGAACCCCTGAGAGGTCAGTTCTTATGACCTCACCCAACGGTACGGGAGGAGGTCTCCTAGAAGGGTTGGGTCCCTAGTTTGGGTGTCGAGAATGTAGAGGACGTGACCGTCCATCCAAGAAATGGTGATCGTGACGGACCCTTCGGGAAATCAACAGTATTAACTGGTATCAAAGACCGGTCGGAGGAGTGTCTCTTTTCTGTAGGTCCAAAGTTTTAACTAAGACAAAAAAACAAGAAATCAGGGTGAACTTTAACTTAATGTATGTAGTGTCAGTACATCAGTCTGAAATGATAAAGAGAACTCCTTCCTGCATGGTCGTTCAAGAGGTTTACAGTAGACCACCGTGGTCGGCCGTAAGTGTTGGGGGAGTACCGGTCCCCAACGGCCACCAGGAGCCCCTCCTTCTCTGAGAGACTTCGGACACAACCAGAGACGCCGGTCACTTGTGAAATGGCAGACATCGACATCCTCAGACCGGAGTGTAGGAATCCGGGGTCCGGTGTTCGCGCGTCCTGCGGCCGAGGAGACTATCTTCGGTCCGACGGACCCACAAAGCGGCACCCAAGGTCGGAGCAGTAGAGGGTATTAGAGGTGGACCGGCGGTTTACGATGGGTCGTCCCGTCACTCCCCCGTCGGCCCGTGTGGGTAGAGTGAGACGGGAAATTGAACCGAAGGTGCTGCCGCGGACAGACAAACTAAAAGTAAACTTGGTTTTATTACTTGTTTAGTTCTTTTTTTTTTTCTGGGTTCACAGACCGTAAAGAACTCTCTACTCTAGACCGGTTGGTCTTGGGGTTCTGATGGGACCGTCACTGACCTACCTCGACTCAGTTCCAACTTGTGAGACCGACCCCAGGCCCGGTAGGTCGAGTAGTGTCGTAGGACCTGTTGCTCCTGGTCTCGGTCGGCCGTAGGCACTAGCACAACCCCGACAAGGAAAACGATACCGTCTCCTTTCGAAGGCAGAAGTGAGCACAGACACAGTTTTCAGTCCCTTGTCCTTAATATGACCTTCCCGAGACGCGATTCACCCTCTCTCCCTCTCTCCCGCTCCGACCCCTCCGTACGAAGACACTTTTTCACTCTGTCTTCGGTGATTAAAAGTGTTCATTCACCATCGGGTGAAGGGAGTGAACCACGGAGCTGTGAGACACATGAACTGAAAGTTAGGGACTATGTCAACGAAGGTACGTCCACAAAAACAAACAAACAAACAAAAATGGTTTTTAACGGTGCAGTTTACGTCAAGGTGTCTGAGAAGGTACTGGGGCAGGGTGGATGCCCTCGTCCACCTAGGACCAAAGGGAAGGGAACTGGGACCGGTCTGGAAGTACTACTCGAGGCACTGACTTGGACCGTCCTCTCGGGGACGACCTGAGGGGTCCTGGTCCAATCTCTTCTGTCACTCGGGAGACCTGACGACTGAAGAGGGTCCTGCACGTGGGACCTTGGGTCGGTGGGTCAACACTCCTTCGAGTTCGGCGTACCACAAGTACACCGTAGCACAGGGGACGGGGTCGACCCTGGTTGGAGATCTGTGTCCGACTATTACTAAACAGTAGACAAATTTGTGGGTGCGACAGAAGAACCCCTTTCTTTTTCCGAACTCAAGTAGAGGTCCACTAAGGTCGGGGACCGGCAGTTCAGAGATGGACGTCGGAAGTCCAGAAGGGTCGACTCCAGAGGCTTTTCTGGATGACAGGGAGCAGAAACGGGACAGACGTACCGACTGGAGGTCTTGGACCCTCGGAGGATTACCAAAGAGTACTGACTCGAAACCTTATTAAACAATACGTCGTAGTTCTACTGGTCCCGTCAAGGAAAACTCTTAATCGAGGTTCACCGGTGAAGTGGGTAGACCAAAAACAAAACAAAACAACAAAAAATTTAATTTTGGACTAAGATACACCTCTGCCTTTTTCCGTGTCCACACGAAACAAATACACTTAGTCAGTCAGTTACTTAATTAATGACAAACTTGCGAAGTGGACAATGGTGGCTTTATTCGGAGGGAGACATTACGTGGAGTCCAGGGTACGGGCTGTCTCCACCTATAATCGGAGGTAGGCTGGTTGTCTCTTCAAAGTTTGTCGACGGACGCCGCGATGTGGCCGGGTTAAGGGACGTTAGTAAAGTGGGAGTTGCTACTCCTCCTGACGGACTCCCGGGACCGGACCTAGTTCTTGTTGAGGTAGTGTTGACTTCCATTCCTACGACCAAGGGCACGTAGAAAAGTCTTGTCGCAAAAGAAAGGTATTACTCAGAATAAGAAGCAGATCAAGGTCACATATTAATCACGGATTAATTAAGGTTGGTTTAGTAAGTAGACAGTACGAAACAAAAGGTCTAATTAAATGTTGAACAACAGTAAAAACCTATGGGTCGTACAAACGACCCCCTTTCTTTTCCCGACCTCTATCAAATTAATAGATATTAATAAAATAATGTGCTTTACTTATAGGCTTCTCGTTTCGTACCGATTTTAGTAATTGATTAATTTCTTATTAAATTATTCGTTTGTACAAATCGTTAATATACCTTTTATACAGAGGAAAACACTCCGACTTTTCTGGAGCCTTCTTTTTCTTTCCAGACTCAGCATTCCCGAGAAAAGAGAGCGGTGGGTAACAAGAGGGAGCACCAACGGGCGTGTCAGCAAGGGCGTCTGCGCGTGTCAGTTCAGCGGACGGTGAAGGACGTAGGTTTACTCTCCCCTTTCGTAAACATGTTTACGGAGACGGCGAGTCTTCACAGTAGAATTCACAGAAGGCGAGAGGACGAACCCAAGTACCTTTAACAAGTTGATTATCTTATTGGTCTTGTCCCGGAACGACGACCAAACAGAACTTTGGGCCCTCAGGTGAAAATCTCCACTGAAAGATTTCGGAGACGTAAAATGACTTTCGTGTCTCTCCTAGTCCCGGAACCAGTCCAACATTTGATGGACGTTACCCGACCAGAAGATTAGGTCGGAAGTTAAACCAAGTCCCTATCTTCCTAGTGATTCACTGACCTCATACCCCTTAGGTATATATATGTTAGTTTGTATAATTAGATATTACATAAATAAATTTATATTAAACAGTACAATAATATTAATTACAATTAATAATACTGATCGTTAATCTTGGGCGGACGGCCACGTCCTCTACATTCACCGTGTCCAAACTAACGACCCAGCCATTCTAGGGGACCTTCTCCCGTACCGTTGGGTGAGGTCATAAGAACGGACCTTTTAGGGCACCTGTCTCCTCGGACTACCCGATGTCAGGTACCCCAACGTTTCTCAACCTGTGTTTACTCGTTGAATCGTGTCGTGTAACATTAATTACAATCAATAATATTAATTATATAATTTTAATATATGAAAGAAGATTAAAAATCACCTTGAAAAACCAATTGAGATTTCAAGGATGTGAATAAAGTAATTTTTATTTTTTATCTATAGTTTCCTGTAAGTTATGTAACGACTTAAGTTAAAAAATTATAAATAACCGATAAACTTAGTTTTACATTTGCACTCTAACCGGACAAAAGAGAAAATACGAACTGAACAGTTCCAAACCTTAGTTCCCATACGATCAGAGTGTTTTACAAAACCCCTTTGAAAGGTGTAAAAAGACCCCAGTCTTTATGAAACGTAGTGGATTTTTAATCTGTCCTTATTGGGTATTTTGGTTGACCCAGACCTTGGAAACCTGTCCACACCCTCTATGTATATATATGTGTGTATATATATATATATTAATGTATATATATCGACATATGACCCTTGGGTCTAATTTTGAACTACTTCATAAAATTATAAACGTAGTTGTGAACCATAATAAAAGTCAAACCTAGACATACATAAATTTGGACAAAGTCATAAAATCAACAAGAAATTAGTGACGGGATACTGGATTCATGTGAATCCCTTATTCACTGAAAATGGCATTTCCCGGTCTGTCATTTTTAAAATCTGAAACGTCCCGTATACCAGAGAAAATGTTGATGGGTTGAGACGACGACATCGTTCTATCGTCGGTGACTGTTACACAGTCACTTACCCGTACTGACACAAGGTTATTTTGAAATAAATGCTTTTATCCGCTTAGTCTCAAAAGTCTTGGTACGGAAATAGGTATGTTAGACACTGTAGTGACAAAAACAACAAATCAGCGAGTCAGTGCAGGTTGAGAAACACTATGGTACCTGATATCGGACGGTCCGAGGAGACAGGTACCCTTAAGAGATCCGTTCTTATGACCTCACCCATCGGTAAGGGAAGAGGCCCCTAGAAGGCTGGGTCCCTAGCTGGGTCCAAAGGACGTAACGTCAGTCTAATAAATTATCAGCCCGGTGGTTCCTGGGTAAAGTAGTTCGGGTCTGGAGTTTTACATTGAATTTGAACGACTTTTGTGTTTTTGGTCACCAAATTATGTTTTATACTAATACAGAATCCTGACACGAGTCATGACAATGTTACATTATAAAATTAGTTGACAACCGACAAAACTCTCAATCCTGAGTCCTTAGAAAACTGGTTCTTTTCCCGGAAACGTACACCGTTACGTTCGAAAAAACCAAAAAATCAAAGGAAGATGAGACATCTGGATAATTCGGAAGAGAACCGGTATAACGGGACAGTCATTGGTGGCCAACTTGTCCTTACCACTAACACCTGAAAGAGCAGAGTAAGGATAAAGTCGACCTTTTCAAGGGTGAAGTGAAAGTTCTTTTCATACGGAAAATCTACAAAGATCCAAAATCAGTGTCTATTCACGACTTAAAATAGTTTACGAAAAAAAGACGTAGACAACTCCACTATTTATTAAAAAAGAGGAAAGAGGTAATTAAACCACTCAATCGAATCAACTAAAAACTCACAACTTGATTGAAACGTAGAACCTTATTAAGAATGACCCAGCTCTACTTTTAAGGATATAGGAATAAGGACCTTAGTCTTACGATTGTATAAATCTTCTTAAAAATACGGACACAAGTACTCCCCATGACCACATGTTATAAGATATTACGTTCAAGAATTGAGACTTACGAATACCGTCTCATGAATCTTTAAGGTTTCTTTTTTCAAGAACCGAAAGTTTACCCCCTCCTCGTAGGTACGATAACGTAACGGAATTGATCACCAGTTTCTACCACTGTAAGACCATGGGTGAATTTCCCTTTATTTACTAAAACGTTCTAAATTCTTACAGAGGGTAATCGGTAACGTATTTGGGTAAGTATGGACAAAAACAGATGACTTACTTGCCAATCCTTCAACCATCTGTAATCGAAGGATAGAATTTTCATCCGACGAAAGGTCAGGTAACGAATTGTTATGGGGACCCCGTAGAGGGTTCACCCAACAGATTTGTCAGTCTCCGGACCGGGTCCGAGACCTTCCGTAGACTCTTTGGTTAGGTCGGTTCAAGTAAGTTGAATCCGATCACTGGGAAAAGTCTCTTGAGATTCTCTTCAACGTCAGGTACCCCAACGATTCTCAGCCTATGCTGACTCGCTGAAGTGAAAGTGAAAATACGTAACCTCTCCCTTTACCGTTGGGTGAGGTCACAAGAACGGATCTCTTAGGGTCCCTGCTCCCTCGGACCACCCGACGACAAATACCCCAGTGTGTCTCAGCCTGTGCTGACTTCGCTGAATCGTCGTCGTCGTCGTCGTCGTCGTCGTTCTCTTCAACCCTTCTTTTTGCAATTGGAGGACGGAACTCCTTCGAGAAAGAGAAACAACAAAAAGGTATTAATCTCAGGATAAGTCTACTTAAGTTAATCAGGGTAAGGTCTATAGAAGGAGTGTACCCGACGACACTCCTCGTTTGTTCTAATTATTCGATAAAGTACAGGTCGAGTCCCAGTACAGAGAATGTACCATTCTCAAGTCAGTATATCCGACAGTAATCGGAAAAATGGTGGTGATGACGACACGCTACCCCAACAACGACACGTGCTTCCAAGGGGCTCACATGTAGAGTCGGGGACGACAGGATGACTACCACGTCAGATCGTACCAGAGATGTGTTTTCTATCCCTAGACACATGTGGTCCGTGGTCAGACCAACATCTCCCCGTGGTACCGGAAGTACCCTCGGGTCCTCATACACTCAAACCTCTGTCGAAGGGGTTCCTCCCTCCCAAACCGAGTCGGAATTTCCTCCCGTCCTATTCGTTTCCTTCTCTCTCCGACCCCTGCAGACTGAACATAGGTTTTGGGTACCGGGTTGTTGAACCCAGCCCGTCTGAGATACTTCCCGTCGTTACTCTACCCTTTCACCTTCTCACTCCCCCCTTGAAGTCACAGGTCGGTTCAGGTCCAAATCGACCAATGAAAAATCTCCAACCCCAGGGTTCCCACTACGACACGTGCGTTGTCGGGACGTCTTTCCCCTCGGGGGTAGAGGCCGCGAGTGCCGTCCCACTTAACCCCAACCTCCACCTCCGGCGGTACGACCGCCCCTTCCCGACCTTCGTCGGTGGAAATTAGGTAAACCACCAGGAGAACCGTGTTCTGGCGTAGAGCGAGTAAAGGTGTAGTCACTACCCGGCTACCGTAAACTTCGTCCTTTGATCTTCAACCGTGAGGTACTTTGCCTCCTCGTCTCAAAACAGGACGTAGGTAATGGCAGTGAGACGGACAGTCGAGAGCCAGGAATTAATACGGTCTTTCTTACACCTGCAAAAAGTAGTCTCAATCGAAAACGAGGGAGCACGATTAAGAGGAAAAAGAGTCATCAAGTCCCACCCCAACCTTCATCCCTCTGTGACTCCTATCCCACGAAGACGGTTCTCGGACTCTTTTTTTAGAGGACACAGAGTACCCACCCCTAACTCAGTTTACAGGTGGGTTCTTAGTGTCGGACTTAGGACCCTGTCAGGTCCGGGTTGAACTTCGGGTCCCTGAGTTCTTCTCCCCGAACAAGACTCCTACCACCTCCCTAACAAGATCTTCCTATCTACCTAAGATCCATCGTCTTTGTTACTTAAAAAAAGAAAAAATTGATTCTCCTTAAATCGAAAGGAGACTTAAAGACGGGAAACCTTTACGTGTTTGTAGAGGGGGTTTCATAGTGGTCAGAGGGGGGAGGTTGGGGGCCGAGACAAAATAGTACGGAGGGAGACGAAGGTTTCCTCTTTGTCAACAAGACATTACCTTACTCAGGTCAGACTTCCTTTAACAAAGTCCCCGAGACCTCAACCTACCCAAGTATCTACATTTAATAGGATTTGATAATCTTGACGAGGTCGTAGGACCTCTTCTCGACTGTAGTGACCGAAAGTTGTCGTTTGTTTTGGGCCTCCCAAATCGACCGCCCCACCCCCAAGTCTATCTTGGGTCGTTGGATTATGTAATATTGTCAAATACCGTAATTAACTTTGATTAACTTTAAGTTGACGATAATGGAGACATGAAAGGTACTTTTACTTTTCATCCTACTTTCATTTCATGTTTTTTTAGGTGGCGGAATTACCGGGCTTTACCTAGTTAATAAAAGTAGAAATCGATTTATGTCAAATGACGGAATAATTTTCGTACAAACATTCTTTTCATATTGTAATTTTAAGGTCACGTACTTAGTGACTTGTTTCGGGAACAATACGATATAGATTATATAAGAAGGAAAAAGTAAATCGTCTCGTTGTACCCTGTCCAGTCCGAACCCAGTACCTTTAGAATAAGAAATTGAATACTTTTTATTTTTCATATAAGAGACCAGATAAGTGTCTGTATTTTACAAAAATTTACTCACAAATAAAGTATTAAATATTTATAATAAACTATAGATACTGTTAAGAAAGTAATAGATCAATAAAGGTTTTCAATTAATATGTCTATTTTACGGTTAATCTCCAAAAAAATTCCTTACACAATATAGTCAAGTCAAGTCAGTGAGTCAGTACAGGCTAAGAAACGTTGGGGTACCTGACATCGTACGGTCCTGACAGGTAGTGGTTGAGGGCCTCGAACGAGTTTGAGTACAGGAAGTTCAATCACTACGGTAGGTTGGTAGAGTACAAGACAGTAGAGGAAGAAGAGGACGGAAGTCAGAAAGGGTCGTAGTCCCAGAAAAGGTTACTCAGTCAAACAGTGTAGTCCACCGGTTTCATAACCTCAAAGTCGAAGTCGTAGTCAGGAAGGTCACTTATAAGTCCTGATTAAAGGAAGTCCTACCTGACTAAACTAGAGGAACGTCAGGTTCCCTGGGAGTTCTCAGAAGAGGTTGTGGTGTCATCAGTTTATATATAAATGTATATTTTATATCCATAAATCTTGTTCAAAATATAGGTAGACGTTTATGTCACATCACCATACTCGTACGCACACACGATTAAGCGAAGTCAACACAGACTGAGAAACGCTGGGGTGTCTGATATTGGGCGGTCTGAAGAGACAGGTACCATAAGAGGTCCGTTCTTACGACCTCACCCAACGGTACGGGAGGACCAAGAGTTTAGTCTGGACCGTCCAGATTTAGGACGACTTGGTAGATGCCGACACACTGGACCTCGAACAGTGAATTGGAGAGACACGAGTCAAAAGATCTCTCGTATTAATTTGAAAAGAGGACCCTATACATTTATATGTACGTATCTTCAGTAAATTTCATGTCTTTAATTACATATTGAGAACAAAGGAGACCAGAATTTTTACGTAAATGACGTTTCTTTTTAAGAATAATTACAAACACACGTATTAAGGATTTAAATAAAGGATAGGAGAATTCTCCACTAAAGGACCGGTCTTACAGTCTAGTCTTTAAGGAAGGGACAAGAAGAAAGGTTCCCTACTAAAAGAAGGACCTCTTAGGAGGGTAGAGACATAGAACCCACATAAACGGAACAAAACGACCAGTGTGTTAGTCTCAACGAGCACACAAGTAAATGTCGTAGTTTGTTCTCTCATCGTTTTTATAGTGGAGAGGTAAGTACCTTTGTAAAGTTTGTCGTCCAGAATCACGAAAAAGTCGGAGTCAACCTCTTCACTGTCAAGTGACCTCACCACTATCCTGAGTGGTACAGAGGAGGAGGAGGGGTCGACCCGACAGTGACGACGCCCTTCGGGGAGAATGGAAACCTTCGAGGGAACGTGTAAGCCAGGGTTTCCAGCGACGTCCACCCGTACTCTCTCTCTGACCCACCACAAAGGTCGGTTGATATTAATGTCCCCGAAAGGTTCCAACAGAAAGAAAGAAAAAAAAAAAAAAAAAATGATGGGGAGACAGGGGAAATGGGGCGGAGGACTAAGTCGAGACATTAGAGGGATTACGTATTAAATAGGGGATTTTACCTGTTGTCTCTAGTCGGAGGGTACTTTTGACGACGTCAAGATAAGGTAGTGGGAAGGAACTTTTAGTTGGGTCAGACAAGATTGGTAGTCAATGGTAAACGGTAAAGGTTCATCCTGGCGGACGGTAAAGAGGAGACAGTCGGTAGTTTAGTTCACGTTTCTGACCGACAAAGAATAGATAAGTTATTTGACTCGACGTTTCTTCTGTTACTCGTCTATAGAATCGTATGTTGACTATAGGTCCCCCTGTAGGATTCGAAAAGGTGAGATAAAGAAGACATGTACGTCCCCGTGAAGGTTTCTTGTATGTGCTTACGTAGAGGAAGATTTATAAACGTTTGTGAGACACTCAATGTGTCGTGGTTTCATCATCTTGACGTACTCGACCTACTTAGAAATTACTGGACCTCAACAGACTAGAGACTTCGGGTGACATCTACTGTCTACGACCCCCATGGTGTATGGGACCCCAACGAAGGGTGTGGTGGGGTTGTCAGTAGTCTCACAAAACGTGGTCCCCCTGGGGTCGGTGGGGTGGACCGGGAGAGTCCGAGCCTGTGTGACCGTCTGAGACAGCGGGAATGTTTCGGCAAAAGTGACGACAATAAATACCGGGTCAAAGGGGTCGGGGAGAGGGTGGGGTGTTGGTGAAAGAAAGTGGATGCAAATAAACAAAGAAATAAACCGGTACGGTACTCCGTACTCCCGAAGGGTCCACCGTGATCACCATTTCCTGGACGGACGGTTATGTCCTCCACATTTTCTGTACCCAAACTAGGGACCTAGTCTTTCTAGGGGACCTCCCACCGTACCGTTGGGTGAGGTCATAAGAACGGACCTCTTAGGGTACCTGTCTCCTCAGGTGTCCCAGTGTTTCTCAGCTTGTGCTGACTTCTCCGAATCGTGTGTGCGTACGTACGTCGTACTAAAGGAGGTGGTCCGTATCTTGGACGCGGGGGACGATATATTGTCTCAGAATTGGTGACTCGAAGGTCCCTTCAAGGAGTAAGTAGATGAAAATTTGGGAAAGAACGAAGATTGAGTCGGTCTCTACTATTTTAGATAAAGTGAGGCGGGGGAGGGAAAGAAAGAGGTCAACAAAGGGGGAGATAGACAGGAGGAACTAAGTCGGGGTCTAGGTGGGTTGTCAGGCGTCGTGTCATCAGTATGTTCCCCGAGTGGAGGGACCTTTTATAGGAACCAGGACCCAAATTCACTCTTGGTTGTGTGATCCCCACAATGAGATATGACAACACAACCTCCGTGTGTGTTAAACCCAATGTAAATCTTGACCCACCCTAAAACACCCGACCTTCTCTTTGGGTCATCGGTCTAGATTGTACAAAGACAGAATGTCTAGAGTTCATATGTTAGGTAGGACATCGACCAAGTCAGAAAGAAAAAATAAAAATAAAAACCAAGTCAGAAAGAACACCACGGTTGAGGCATCACGTGTCGTCCATCTTCACGTGTCATCCTTTTGGGCCGGTCTCACTCCCACAGGACGTCATTTGTAACTCTCCTGGGTCTTCCTTACGAATCAGAGCCCAGTCGTTCGACTATTTCGGATTTGTGATAAGGTACGTAGATCGGTCCTTCGTATAACAGGATGGACAATATCTCTCCGAGACACACCTCGGGGTTCCACCCGGCCCACTCGGACTTCAGGTAGGTAGTGACCCCTTCACTACGTTCCTTCCGTCCATCTCTGTTAGAAACTAGGAACCTTCGGAGTGGACCGACTCTCGACCTAGGAGATGACCCCGGGTCTGTACTGGTGTCGGTGTCGGGTCCCCCGAAATTCTCGGGACCAAGGTCCTAAAGGGACCACCAGGACACAACCCTGAGGAGCAAAAGGTGACGTTCCTCACATCCAAGTTAGGAAACAGTCCCTTGATTCTCGGATGTTCGGTACACCGTACCGGTTTTTTCCTTTTTCTTTATTCATCAAAAAATCTTCAAGATCAAGGTACGTTCATTTTAACGTTAACGTTAGGTACGTTCAGGAGTAGGTACGTTCATTTTAATAAGACTATTTATATTTGTCATTATAAAAAATGGATCTAACTAAACAGGACTTTACTTATCTAATTGTTAGTTTGAGAAATGACGACCCTAAAAAAAGGACTCCTAAGGGGTTTTATATTCTGAAACGAAGAGGATACTTAACAGAAGTATGAATATAAAAATGAAATTCGAATACTTTTTCAATGTCCGCAAACGGACTTCGGTTACAATAACTATTGTTAAGACAATAACAATGACTATCATTATTATTTTGTCTGAACATATAATTTTTACGGATGGAAACCCGGACCATATAGTCTCAGCACTCTATTTGTTCTTAACTTAGATTTTTAAAAAACGTTTCATTTTCAACCTTTGTTACGTCTTTATTCAGTGTTGACGTGCTTCTATTGCCTTTCTTATCAGGGGAGGGGCGGAGGGTGGGACCTCATCCTTACGAATTTTCGACTTCGTGACTTGACCGTTTCTTATTGTCCGACTGAAGTATTGTAGCCCAAAACACTATAAGTACCTCCCTACACTAAACTGGACACTGAACAATAAATCCATCATCTTTTAATATTACCCTAAGATGAGACAAAACACCCTACCCTGTTACATTTATTTACTAGTCATTTTGTACAAATCTACTTTTAACATCTACTGTAGTGTATCCAGAGTGTATCCGTATCCGTGTGTGCCTCATGACACGGGTCACATTGATACTAAAACCTTACAATAAGTTACTTATGTGTGTGTATGTGTAGAGACGACACCTTTCTCACACGAAGTGGGGGAACCCGTACCCAAACCGGTGAACTGAACTAAACCAGTTCCCTTACAATCACCGACAACGGTCCTCTCGGAACCTTTCACGGACTCGTCAGTACGGACGGGAGGACGTGTCGAGGGTTTTCTCTTATACGGAGTCCAACGATAACCAGGTTTCTCCGACTCTCTTCGTACCACCATGACTGAACTGTGGTTGGTATCGAACCTCGGTACCAAACTGTGGTTGGTATCGAACGTCGGTTGTAAACAGTCGGACGTCTGGACACTCGACTGGACGGTGTCCGAATAACAAAGAAACCGTAACTCAAACTCCCATCGAACAATGTGTCGTAATAACACTGTTATCGACTGTCAATGTTATTGGTTTCAGAGTACAAACCCCCTCCACAAAGTTTAATGTAATTTTCTGTTTGATTTTTTATTGTTAAATCTTCAATCGTATATATATATACTCTCTCTCTCTCTCTCTCTGTAGATTAAATTTATGTTCTCCAAAGTACTTTGCATAATAGAAAACTTCAGGAGTCTGAGAGGTTGATGGATGTTAGACACCCGTTGGGACCGATTTGTATGTTGGGAGACTACTGGGGTCGTCGGACCGTAACGACCCCGAAGATACTCGGACATTACTTTTTCGTCTTATCAACGATTTTCGGGTGTATTTCCTCTTTGACCTTTTTATTACTTTGAGACTCAACGTACTCCGGATTTGCGAATTGGACAATGCGCCTTTTACTTGCAACAAAAGTGTACGTATAAACTTTCTTCCCTGTCTCCGGGAGTTTAAACCTGTTACACTCCAAGTTCAAAACCGAGAGGACCACCCGATGAAGAAACAAAACAGTCTGGAGATCTCGGTGCAAAACGTCGTCCACCCATGGAGTTATTAAATTTGTTTTATAACCGAGAAAGTCGGTTCCTTTTACGTCGAATGATCACTCAGACTTGTCCCTCCGCCAGTCTCGGGGGTCTAGTCTTACAGGATCCCTTCCGCCCCTCCTCCCCGGGACGGGGACCGAAGAAAGGGGTAACCGGTAGGCACAAACTCTTTTCCTTCATCCGCTCCTGAAGCATCTTCGAGACTTCGAGGCTTTTTGCGGACTTTCGCTAAGGTCAAGGAAAAGAAGATCCGTTCATTCTATTCGGTAATATGGAGGAAAGTCAAACTAAAAACGTATTAAATAAGGTGTTTTAACTCATTTATGTGAACGGTAAATAAAACAGAGTATTTTAAGGAAAAGTATAGTAAAGTGTTTGTCTTTCTTTTTCTCTCTATTTCAAAACACTATTTTAACAATGTCGAACGGACTTTACACTCAGGTGTCGTCAAAGAAAGAAACACTTCCCCATTATTACGGTTAAGGTACAGTTTTTATCGTATCTTATCCTGTATTATGTAAAGTGAGTATCTTATCCTAGTAACCAGAATTTTAAATATAGTAATAGTCTTCTCGTATACATTAATGAAGACATTATAAAAATTCTTTATATTTATTTAACATAGTAGTTTTACGAGAGTGTGTTATCTTTAGAAAGTTCTAATAAAATACTAAAATAAAAAGGAGTGGTTTTCTTATGGGTAGTTAGAGAGCGATCCAGAATTGTGTAATTTAACATTTTGAATCCTAAACTTAGAAATATTTTAATAGACAACGTTTCGTCTTACAAGATCAGAAATCAAGAGTTTTTTTCAAAGGAACTTTAGTTGTTAATTTATAATTTTATAGGTATGGTAGTACGTGTACTGATAAAGAAAATTGGTAACAGGAAAAGTACTGAGTTCTTTTTGAACGTAAATAACGTTTGAAAACGCTAAAAGGGGGGAATTATTCATATCGCTCATCTCCTGTTTTCGTTCTATTTTCCAAAATAAGAGTTGGCAAAGTAAAACGTATTAAAGTTGAAAGTTTAATATCCTTGTATTTACTTATAGGATGAACACACAATTTTCATGAACTGATGAAACACCCTACAGGGACAGGTAAGAAACGCTTTAATAGAACCAACGGCAACGATCCATTGTGGTGACCGAAGGGTGTCGACTTCTTTTTACTCTCCCAACCTCCCTCATTAAGTCGTAATAATCGTAAACTGATTATTCCAATAACCCAAAAAAAAATTCGATACATAGAATCGTTAAACGGGGGAAAAGATCCCTTGCAGTAGTAGATACCCTTGAGTTAACTGTGTATGTGGTGACACCTCTGGGAGAACTTGGACCCCCAGTCCCCAAGGACGTAGGTGGACCATGTCGTGGGCGGGTGTAGGTAGTAGTGGACGTAGTTGCTGACGCGTCACCTCCCGCGCTATCTCCTCCGTGACGTCCGGCGCCCCCACTTACACATAGCCCTGCGTGACGACCGAGTCACCTTGTTACCCGACATGAGCCTGGGGTAGGTGTGGCGGTCGAAGTGGTGCGGGCGGTTCGGGAAGGTCGAGGGGACGAGACATTCATCCAGTGACCTTGAGTGGGTGGTGGAACCCTCTCGATGGTCGAAACCCCATGAACCCCAGACTTTCCACCACCCACCACTTGAATATCAGTGTCAAAGGGACGGTGGGGAGAGGTCGGGGAAGTTTGAAAGTCTCAAGACAACGGTGTATTACTCGGCGGGTTTGGCTCACTGGATTTGGTTGTCATCAGTAGGAACGCAGAGAGAACACCAGGGGTCCACCCTCGGTCGAGTAGCCCGTCTTTAGGGATCTCCAGAAAGGACTCCTACTTTCCCCTGACCCACCCCGACCTTGGTAGATCTTCCACACAGGTGGGCGAACAGACCGACGACCACAGTCTAGTCCGAGTCCACTCTACGACTAGTCTTGTTAGTGTCTGCCGGGGAGGTACCCTGACTCGACGAGGAGTCGTACCACTGACCAAGGTTTTCCTGACCCTGTCTCCGTCTCTCCTAGTTCTCCCTGTCTCTCTCTGTCTCTATCTCTCTTTGTCTCTCTATCTCGGTCTCTCTTTGTCTGACTCTATCTCTGTCTCTCTCTGTCTCGGTCTCTCGGTCTCTATCTTTGTCTGTCTACCTCTGTCTTTGTCTGTCTGTCTCTCGGTCTCTATGTCTGTCTGTTTCTCTATCTCTGTCTGTATCTCTAGGTCTCTATCTCTGTCTGTCTGTCTACTATCTTTGTCGCTATCGTAGGGAGGAAGGTACTGGATCGGAGTATGCAGTTCGTCGTAGGAAGACTCAGGGCCTCCGTCCAGTGACTCCGTCGGGTGTACGTTTCCTTCCCCTTGACCTGGGGGGAGGATAAACACCTACCTCACAGTCCTAAACTCCTGACGGTCGAGGGTATGAAGTCGGTGGACTATACTTCTCGACTGAATAATCTTTTCTGGGACAACGACCCTTCCTAACTTCCGTCCTCCTCTTCCCCTGCTGTCTCTTCCTCTACCGTAGTGACTGAGTCACCTGTACTCAAACTCGTTTGAGGTCCTCAACCACTACTTGTCCCTTCGGACCGCACGACGTCAGGTACCTCAACGTTTCTCAGTCTGTACTGACTCTCTGACTTGTTGGTCGGGGTGACACTCGTTCAGGGTCCACGTCACGACGGTAGAACGTCACGTAAGACTCATAGACGTAAGTCTCATAGACGTTCCACAGAAACGGAACTAAGATCAAGACTGGATTATCCTCTCACTTCCGGCCACCCTCGACGATTTCTGGGACATAAGTCAGTCTATGAACCCCTTCAGGGAAGGAGTGTTGTCGAGACAGTGTCCTTCGTGGGGGTGAAATGTCTGTCTTGTGTCACTGAGGCGTAGTCGAATTCTAGATTGGGTCCGATTGTCCCGGAGTTTCACGTGCGGCACACCTGGAGGATTCTAAGACCTTTGTCGATGTCACCCAGAAAGGGGCACCTTGTCCCTGAATCTTGTCGAGTCGAGTGTCGGATAAGTCCTCTACGCGTCTTCGGTTCTCCTTCTCCCCTTCCCCGGTCAGCTACACGGTCTCTTCGTCCTCTGGGGAGTCCCTCCCCCGACGTCAGTCGTACTCCCGACCTCAATACCCTCAGTTCCCACATAACGCCCAACCCTACTTCCTATGGTCGTCGGAGACCACCCTTCTGGTGGACCCCCTCCGGACACCCCCGAGTACACCCAGGTAATGGACCGTCACACCCGGCCGGTCGGATTCAGTCCCGAAGAGCGGGGTAACGAGAATGTCCACCCATGGTACTGGGAGTACGGGGTCTTGGATCTGTCCTCCTCGAGTTCCGTCTGACGCACGGTCTCCTCGAAGGGATGGTGGAGAGTAAAGTAAGACTATTGGGTCCCCTAAGACGTAAGACGAGGAGTTCTTGTAAGTAAGGAAGGAAGTGAGACGTCTCTAAATGACCCGTGGATGATCCAGAGTTCGAACCGGGATTCATACTCCCTATATCGTCACTTTTTCTTTTTCAAGTATCATAAAATTATCTTTTCACTGTGGTAGATGTATACATACAGTGTTATGGATAAATTCTCTCCTTTTTAGTTCCAGAAGAGTAACCTTCAAAGGAGGGTTTTACTACTAGGACCTTCTCCACATGGTTCACATGGGACCCCCTTAAGACCCCCACTCATGTGCGGGACGGATCCCTCGTGTCCATGTTCTTTTGGAAGGGGTTCTTAGACTGACTTATGTCCCAGACATCGTCGAGGGTAGCCGGAAGTGAGAGGATAATCCAGTCTTGATCTCAGTTCCGTTTCTGTGGAACGTCTATGAGAGTTGGTGGAACTAGGTCGTACGGAAGGACGGGTCTGAAGGGGGATTTCATTACTCAGTCTGGTACCAGGTGACAGAAACCCAGGACAGAGGACGAGGGGACGACGAGACGAGACATAGTGCTCGTCACCGGAGACGTCCCTTGGGAGGGCCGACACAAAGAGGGGTGGCGGGAGGACGGCGGCGGGGGGTGGGGCTGTTGAGAGTAGACACAAACCGGTTGTCATTCATGTGTCGACCGTGATCACCATTTTTTGGGTGGATGGTCACGTCCTCTACATTTTCTATATCCAAGATAGTGACCCAGCCCTTTTAGGGGACCTCCTCCCGTACCGTTGGGTGAGGTCAGAAGAACGGACCTTTTAGGGTATCTGTCTCCTCGGACCGCCCGATGCGAGGTACCCCAGTGTTTCTGAGTCTGTGCTGACTCACTGAATCGTATCGTGTCCATGGTCGACCCCTAATCTTCGGATTTCTTCCCTCTTCCCATAAACAGGGAGACTAGTAGTCGAAACTCATCGCAGAGACAGTCCCGTGATCCTCTGAAAACTGTTTTCACTTTCACCCAGTGAGTCAGTACAGACTGAGATACGTTGGGGCACCTGGTATCGGGAGGTCCGAGAAGACAGGTACCCCAAAAGGTCCGTTCTTATGACCTCAGCCAACGGTAAGGGAAGAGGTTCGGAAACTACCCTTGTTCATATAAGTGTAGAGGTGACACTAACACCCCAGTACTAAACTTGACACAGGGGACCTCTCGATGCCAGCATGCGGAGTCCTGGACTTACACTGGAATGAACCTTTATCCTAGAATCACCAACGACAGTTCGTTTCTCTTCCTAACCCCACCCAGGATTCAGACCACTAACCTCTCTTTCTACACTACCGTCTCTCCTTCGGGTGTCCTTCTTCGGACACACGACTGCCTTCATCTCTACTCACTTCCATCGGCGGTAGTCTAGGACTTATCGTGTTTATCCGTCGATGGCGGTCTTTACTTCTGCTCCGCTTCTGGACAGGTTTCAAGAGACAGATCGATCTGCAAACAGTTAACATAACTAAAGAAAGGGGGTTTCGTGGTCGAAAACTCAAACAATTAACAGAGACAACGGACAGTCAAAAGAGAGAGTAACTAAAGACGGGAATTGTTAATAAAAGAAAAAAAGACGAACGAAACCGAAATACCACGGAAAGAAAAGGATCAAGGAATTCCATCTTGGAATCCCGTAATAAATAGCTTCGTAAATTTCGTCTACAAAGAAGATTATGAGGTATAAAAGTCGGTTCTACATTACAAGTCAACCGGAATATCCTCGTGTACTTAACACAAACTCTCTATACTCTCTAGGTACTGAGTCTTGAACACAAGGGCCCCTGTCACGACCTAAACGACAAGGTCGTTAGCCAGGTAAGGTGGTTGAGGACACAGAGGTGACATTGGTACAAGACTTACGGATACGGTTTTGCCATAGTTTATTGTGCTAAAGTCATCTTCACGACCATTAAAAGGTTTGGGTCCTTTTGTTCCCGATCATATAAATTACACGGGTAATTATTTTTAACCTCCGAAGGGACCACCGAGTCTACCATTTTCGGAGACGGACGTTACGGCCTCTGGACCCAAGCTAGGGACCTAACCCTTCTAGGGGACCTCTTCCTTTACCGTTGGGTGAGGTCATGAGAACGGACCTTTTACCTACCTCCTCGGACCACCCGATGTCAGGTACCCCAGTGTTTCTTACCCTGTGCTGACTTGCTGAAGTGAAAGTGAAATTATTTTCCATCCAAATTGATCCTCTATTTGACTCGTTCATCTTCTTGAAACACCCCTACAACTTCCTCTTAAGACTCGTAATTACCAGGACAGAACGTGTATATTAAAGTTAAGTTTATAGAGAGACATAAAAAGATACCCACTCTTCAGATAAAGATATATCTACCCTTTCTTGACCTCCGATTTTTCTCTTCTCCTCATCTTTCTGTCTGAGTTTCACTCCCTGAGTCTCTTTATATAAAAGGGCACCAGTGACTCATTCCAATTTTCGTCTTTCTTAAAATATTGTCTAATCTCTCTTTCTCCGATGGACTTACCCTCATTAACCCTCTCCTAAGCTACAGGTTCACTTGTTTCTGTCCATTTCCCCTTCTGAGGAACGACCAAGGGAGTCCTTCTTCTTTCCTATAGTGTCCCTACCACCTGAACTCAGTTCACGACAGGTCGTCTTGAAGGACACTACCATCTTTACCAGGTATGAACACACCAGTCATACCGTCGGTGACGGTGGACATCGAAAACCCGTAAACTTTATCCGGTGTTGACTCCCAGACCTAAAAGTTAAAATGAATGAAAATTAATTAAATCTAAATAAATAAAATTTCCATAAATAAGTAAACCGACACGGTCTAGAATAAACGTCGAACACCCTAGAAATGAACACCGTACGTCCTAGATCAAGGGACTGGTTCCTAGTTTGACCCCGACGGTCGTTACCCTCGAGTCTTAGAATTGGTGACCTGGCGATCCCTATCAATTTCACAATCAGTGAGTCAGTACAGACTGAGAAACACTGGGGTACCTGATATCGGACGGTCCGAGGAAACAGGTACCTTAAAAGATCCGTTCTTATGACCTCACCCAACGGCAAGAGAAGAGGTCCCCTAGAAGGGATGGGTCCCTAGTTTGGACCTAGAGGGTGTAACGTCCGTCTAGGAAATGGTCGACTCGGTCGTCCCTTTGACCTGGTGAGTCAAGTAAAGTCAACGAGTCAGCACAGGCTGAGACGCTGGGGTACTTAGCGTCGTGCGGTCCGGAGGGACACGTAGTGGTTTAGACCTAAAGTGAGTTTGAGCGTAGGTAGCTTAGTCACTACGGTAGGTAGGTAGAGTAGGAAACAGTAGGGGAAGAAGAGGACGGGGGTTAGGGAGGGTCGTAGTCTCAGAAAAGGTTACTCAGTTGACAAGCGTACTCCACCGGTTTCATGACCTCAAAGTCGAAATCGTAGTAAGGAAGGTTTCTTTAGGGTCCCGACTAGAGGAAGTCTTACCTGACCAACCTAGAGGAACGTCAGGTTCCCTGAGAGTTCTCAGAAGAGGTTG